>JAEPRD010000109.1:0-108023 GCA_016758985.1 Mucor saturninus
CATGAGTACTCTAATAAATCTTTAGTGTTACTAGACACATATTTATCAGATCATGCAACGGTTACTGTAAAAGATGCATACTTGTTTGTCAAGTGTAATTGGCAGTAGAACATTATAGTTGATCATTTATTCATTATCTTTGTAATGAATAAAATACGATCCCAAATATAAAATGTCTTATCGTTATTTGTATATTTGGTTGTAGAAGATAGGTATCCATTAATTCATACACTATTTCTTTATACTCTTTATCAGCAGTATAACTATATCAATATATAAGTAAATGAACCATTTATATTAATAGCTGTTCTATTCTCTCTCTGGGTAGCTAAGCCATTGAGAGAACTATTAATATTAAGTTTCTCTTTCTTATAATTCTTGATTTGATCTGAGAAGCTTCTCTTCTCGATCGGTGATATCGTAACTCAGTGGTATAGCATTCTGTATCCAACTGTCATTCGTATATCGTGTTTAGGCCAATCATGCAATCTTTAACATAGAAGTATGTACTCGTAGTAGGAGAAGTTGTATAACAGTATACAAGTGTATGCTGGTATGCAACATCAAAGGTTGTTTTAATTTCATAGTTTTATTTATTTAAACGATTTGCTTATTTATTCTTAAGTGAATCGTACCCAAATACGACACTATTATTCGAAATGGGATCTTCTTTTGGAGTATCTAGTAACCCTGAGTTGGAAATATATAACTCGGGATATTTTTTATATGCTATTATTTTTTATGAGTGTTATGATATTATGTACCTGTCGATCAAGGATCGATGGAATGCTTTTATATACAATTTTATATGTTAAATAGTGCGATTTGTAGTATTTTGGATAATAAAAAAATTCAGACAGAAAGGAAATAAAACAAAAGTAGGAATACTTTGAGACTGTTGATATGTTTTATTTAGTTAAAAGAGAATTAGGGATTATCAAGGTCAAAGAATAAAGGATATATATAAGATGTCTGAATTTAAATTATAAAATTATTGCATAATGGAAGTACACTATTTTAGTGCAGTGTCTTCTTTGCGCTATTTTAGTTAAAGACGTGTAGAGACTAAAGAAGTCTATTTTCTTTATCAAGTATCGATGCTGAGATATTTATATTTTAGTGTAGAATGTATGATGTAAGTGTATCTGATGTTATTTTTATGATGATGATTTTATTAGAAGTAAGCCAGATCATCACACGATTTCAGTACAAAGTGGTAACCAAGTTCTAACAGTATCACTTTTGGTTTTACTTTTATTTTGTTCTCCATGCAAAACAATTACCTCCATCCAAAGTAACCTCTACTAACTCTTGTTGAAATATAAAAACATGTTAACGTCTTTTTGGCGTATCACTAAAGGTAACTTGGCACTGGTCACACGAATACAGTTTACATTTAACTAAAAAAGCGATCAGGACAAAATATGCACTATTTTTTTTTTGGAAATGTCTAGATCTCCGTATTTTTTTCAGACGTATTATTTTTATACCACTTACAAGAATTCTGGCCAAGATCAGCAAGCCAGTATAAAAACGACCATTCACGGTGAGAACACTATTATTCACAGTTAGAACACTATTATTCACAGTGAGAACACTGTTATTCACAGTGAAAATACTGTTATTCACAGTAAAAACACTGTTATTCACAGCCTGTGAGTTCAAAAAAAAAAAAAAAAAAAAAAAACTTAAGATCCCTGCTATAGAAGGGTGACCTCCTATAGCAAAGACTAGCCGCAGCCGCAATATCGCAATATATCTTTTTCGATTTAGCGTCATTTCAAAGAAATAAGAGTCATTACTAACTAAGCTTTTTACTTTATCGGTTACTTTCATACGATAGAAGTATGTTAAGGGAAAAGAAAAGAAAAGAAAATGAGAAAAATAAAATGTGAGAACCAGCTTTATTTGTAGGCTGATAAACAGTGAGCTTATGTCAGAATGATTTAATTGCTTGTTTCATAATCTATAATGTTAGGACCTTTACTTAAAATAGAAACATTGGCAAAACCGCCTAAGCAAGTCAGAGCTTGGTAATTGTCTATCTGCAGATTTTATGGAAAACAGAAATCGATCATCCTATTAAGTTAAGATGATATGACATGTCAATCGACGTGTATACCTTCACGTGATTCTAAAAAATACTTTCGAAAAAAATACGTTTGAAAAAAATACGTTTGAAAAAAATACGTTTGAAAAAAAATACGGAGTTCTAGACATTTCCGTCGTTGTAAGGTGGTATCAAAAATGGAAAAAAAAAGTGAGCTGGAAAGGTCCGGTGGTGATGTAACCAATGATTCTGGGTAAGAATCAAAAAGATAGTGGAGAGGCAACTGCAAAATCATTGTTAAGGAGCATTGAGAAAAGCCGAAAGAAATTTGAAAGTGGTCAAAGGCTTGGTAACAGGCATAAACTATGGATGTCGGATGATTGAGATCATTTTGATGCTCTTCTGGCACAAAAAAAGACATTTCTGGTGGAACTGACCGCGGACTAATGATTGATAGATGATATTTGAGCAGAGGCTGTATCAAGGAGATAGCGGTTGTACCAGACTGAAAAATATGTTGGAGATTTCGTATTTGTTGCAGAGCAGGTTATAGAAATCCAAGACCATTTTTTTCCTTTGGTAGACTTATTTGATTGGAAGATTAACTTATCACAAAAGTTATCATTCATTTTAAATCAATATAATCCGTGAGTGGGGTTTAAACAATAACAGTAATAGCAACCAATCATCGCGATTGATAGTATTGTTATAATATAATGTGTCATATATATTTTATAACTTCTTCTTATTAAAGGCTTAACTATATACAATATATAGGGGTAAATACATAGAAGGAACCTTAAGTTTTTTTTTTTTTAAAAAAAAAAAGTCGTCGGGGAACATTTTAAACGATGATTAAAACAATAGTATTATACTATTTACCGATGATCTATGTGTGCTCTTTTTTCTTTTTCTTTTTTTTTTTGCATTGATCAGATCTATGTGTACTGTTATTTTGCTTATTTATAACTCTCTTTAATCTGTTAGTGAAGTATCAGCTAATGAGAGAATTTCACTTAATGATTTAGGCCAATCAATATGATAAAATATTGTATCACTTCAATCTAATGTAGAAGCAATCAAGAGTTACAGTGCTCACTCCGACTTCCCTTATTTTAGAATCCGGACTACGCATAAGATAAGGATGTTCTGTTTCTTTGTTTTTTTTTAAAACCACAAAATGTGAAAGAGAAAACAAACCAGAACATCATTGTTAACATTTAATATTTTAATTACAGAAAAGTTTAGGTTTTAAACTAACTCGGTAGGACTAACAAAGGAAATTTAATTCGTAATTCAATACGAGTTTATTGCATTTTGGAAAGTTTAAGTCGGGCTTCTTGAGAAGAGAGGCAGCTGATTCAGTAATAATCGTCAAATTTACTCAAGTGCAATTTATAAAAATTAGAAAGAATAAAAAAGCTTGGGTTATGGAAAGCAACATCTTCATAGTATTTAATTTTGCATATAGTTGTTCTCATAGGAATTTTTCTGATGATTCCTGTCCCTTTCAAATGATACGATTATAAAAAGGGGCCGTATCTTAATCCATCCATGATCCAAGCACAAACTGATGACATCATTTTAAAGAAAGAGCAATTATACACCAACGAAAAATCCGAATTTATTATTCTCTATCACGCTTCTCTTCATCCGCTTTAGGTACACTTTCCCAGAAAGTATCTGATAGTCCTTCTAATGTCTTTTTTGGAAATGTTTGTATCGAAAGGTCATTGAAGATTTGGTTATTGTCAAACTCTTTGGGAAACGAAACAACATCTGCGATTTTTACAGCAGGGATAAGGTAAGGGCATTCTCTCACCAGATCTTTCTCCAATTGACTAGCAATGGTGTTAATTTTCCCAGGTTATATCACCCAAAGTTATCTTTGCTATTATTATTTTTTTTTTTTTTTTTTTTTTTTTTTACCTTCCAACATACATGTCAAATCTATTGCCGATAATGGTCAATCGAGCAAGTTGATCCTTATTCCAATTGACACTGAGAGTGTTACTATATAATCCTCTTCCGCAATGTGGCATATAAAACAAGGTATCCTTCTCTACTGATCTTTTACCACTCTCGTTTTCCTTGATGATTTCAATGTTGTGAAGTTGACATAATTCTTTATCCAAGTCAGTCATGACGGGATCAAATATGTACATTGTACCTGGAATCTAAAACACAAACACACACACACAAACGCACAAAAGCAAATCAGAATCATATGAAAAAGCTCTCTATATCTCTTTTACCTTTAATAAATCACGAAGTAATAACGCCAACACAAATTGATACTGGGCATTCTTGGATTTCTGTATAGAACCGATACCGTAGCAAACGATATCGAAGGGCTTGGTGGATAATAAATGATCATCGAAAACCACTATTTCCATAGAAAGGGTCAGACATAGAAAGGGTCAGACATACATAAAAAAAAAGTAAAATGACGAGGAATTACCAGTCAATTCCTTATAAAAACGACTACTCAATAAAGCTTCTCTATAGACGTGAATGAGTTATCGCCTGTCAATATTCCAACTAACAAAAAATAAAATTCGTCTTTACTTGCGATCCTTTAAAGTTGTTGTGACATCATCGATGGTCCAATCGTCTGAATCTTTAAATGTATAGGTATTCTTCTTTTTGTTCTTTTTTTTGTTGGCCACGGGCTTATATTTAAAACGTTCGACTTTCACGAAACCGTCTTCTTCTAATTGATCTGCCATATTCCTGATGCTTTGAAGTAGAAAAAAAAAAAAAAAGACAAAAAATGGAAAAAGTGACTTTTTATATTTCATTTCATATCCCGTGCTTTGGTGTTAAGTTATGTATTACTGCTCGAAGAAAACATGCATCCTGAAAGCTTAGCCAGATTTTCCAGTAATCTAGACCAGAGTGAGTTGCCGACCAAACTAGACAACAATGTTGATGGTACTCCATACGAAATATAATGTAGATCATAACATAATCTATTAGCTAAAAGTAATATACCACTGGTAAGCGAAGTTTTACTCATAACCCATCAGCTTAATACCATAAAGCATGGTGCCCAGTAAACGAGAGACGGTGGTGCAACAAAAGCTCGCATCAAACAAGTCTTACATTCAGGTATTTTAAATAAGCAAAAATTATTTTATATTTGTCGATTTCGTACTAGTGTTCGAACTTTTCGATCTTGAACCGATCTTGCGCCAGTTCGAACAAAGCTCGAACCGAGTTTTTGTACTCGAGTATGCGCCACTTTTTTTTTATTCGAGCGAGCATCGACCGAAGCTCGCTCGGCTATAAAATTGTAAGTAGTCACTTTAAAATGAAGACAGTAAAAAGACAGGTGATAGAATTTTCCTTGATAAAACTGGTTTTTTTTTTTTTTTTTTTTTTTTGGCAAATTTTCTGTGAAAACCTGACATGCTGTATATCACATCTTGATTTTAGTTGTATCATTTTTGTATTTTACTTAAACTTCTTTTTCGATTAAAAATCTCTTTTTAAACGTAATTACCACTATTGTTTTGTCAGCACTTTTTTGCGCCGTATGTGTACCATCAACTCGAGCGAGTTCGAGCTTTCGTTTGTGCAACCGTGCCAAGCCCACAAAAATTCGAGCGAGTTGGATCTTCAAAAAAACACATTCGAGCGAGCTTCGACTGGAACACGATCGAAGCTCGCTCGAGAGTTTCGATCTTTATTCCGAACACTAATTGGATATTAGGATTAGTACATTCATAACCCTTGGAACACATAATAAAGATCATCTCTTATCTCAGCATTCATGACTATTGTCTTCTGCGAAGCTGTTAGTATTAAATATGTTGGTTAGTAATATGTAAAAGCTATATATTCTCACCTTTTTGATTACTGTTTTGGCGCTGTTCCTATTGGTTTGGATGGTACCTCCGAAACTTACATTCCAATGTAAATTAGTAACCGGCTAACCGACCTATAAACAATTATGTCTTATTAACGATGTTTGCTGTTGTTCCGAGTAAACGGAAAACTGTTACTCTTAGGCGAAATATTCTAGTCCACTTTAGCCTGCACTGGAGTGAGTTTCGTAAGAAAAGGTTTTGTTTTAACTAAAAGTGAACTTATCTCGGTCTGGCTTGGCTATGTCAAAGTCGATTTATAAATTATAATTCAAGCATTTGACAAATAGCTAGCTTGTTTACTCATCATGGTCTATGATAACTCTATTTTACATCATTATACTCGTACATGTACATAAAACACGTCGCACTTTTGAACAAATAAAGCGTGTACGAAAAAGAAAAAGAAAAAAAGAAACGTCAAGGCGATCCTTTGTCACCCATTTTATTTAACTTGGCTTTAGAGCCATTGCTCCAAACAATACTTCAAGATTCATTGCTGCCAGAGGTTCTACCGCACACTCTTTACAGAGATAGTGGCACGCCAACAGCTCTCAAAACATTGGCCTCCGCGGATGACGTTCTCGTCGTACTCACTCGGCCGTCCGAATACGCTATTTTGCAGAGACACTTGCATATTTATGAAAGAGCCAGTAACGGCAAGCTCAACACTTCCAAAACGCAGGTATTATCGGTAACCGGAAAACCGTTGGGGCCAAATTGGCTTAATATACTGGCGAGTCACTCCATCACTGACATATTTTATTATCGTTCATTGATCCCACTTACGTACTTGGGGTACTTCATTATTCAATCTTCAAACCAGTCTAAATACATCGAAACCTTACTGTTGGAAATGGCCGATAAAGGTTTTGATCCTTAGTTTAACCGGGATTTATTTTTTCGGGGAAGAGCCACTGTCACCAACACTTTAGTCCTTTCCAAACAATGGTACTCTTTGCGGTTGTTAAACCCTTCAAAGGCTTTTTTTAACAAGCTGGACGGTAAGATAGGTAACTTTATGAATTACTCGAAGAAAATCGGCAGATTTTCAGTGGCCCAACTCAAACTAGGTGTATTAGATCCAGTTATTCAACATCAGGCTTTACAACTTCGTTGGGTTAAGCCTCTTCTCAACCAAACCCCAGATCAGATTATCGATTCTTTGGATATGGCGGTATTTTGGTTACGGCAGGTCATCTCTAGTACAATGAATCCTGCCTCAACTTTGGATGCTGGCCAGTCCTCATCAACTTTGTCTCCCCTTGTGCTACATTCCAATTTTGTTTTGTTTTCAAATCATTTACGCTCCCAAGTTGCCTCGAAATTAAATCTCTTCTCACCTATACGCTCTATTATTAGCTGTATCAATACTCTTCCTGATCCACATAATCATCCAGAATTTCAATTACCAATAGCGGTGGTATTAGAGCTTCCAATTAACAATATTTGGCCTACATCCAGTGATCAATGTCCCTTAAAAACCAAAGTATACAATAAGGTTCAAGTAAAACACTTCTACACTTTCGACAGTACTCACTCCCATTTAATTTGGCGCGCTCATCAAGATCCAGAGAAAAATATCCCATTCTCGGATCTCGCTTTCGTCAAAGTCTTCTGCTAGATTTAGCCCAACTGTATCCGTTTGCTCTGCGACTATTGAAACCCAACAATCACTTGTTCGGGTCGATTGAAACTGAACCATTACCTGATTTTTTTTGATACACTTTATTAATCAATCAAATTTCAACCAAGTCCTTCCGGGAGGAAACGGTCCACTGCACTCCTCAGTGAGTTACGTCTGTCAGTCGTTACACAAATTCTACTTCGAAAGCTATTTTGGCGTAGTCGTACTAAAAACATCTGGTTTCAAATTCTGCGTAATAAGGTTAATACGACCCTCACCATGCATAGATATGTCCCACAGCTCCTCTCTGCCCGTTATGCTCTGCAAGTTCTCATTGCCCCGAGAATATGTTTGTCTCTTGTCAGCGTGTTTGGCAGATTTGGAAACGATCCTTCACATATCTATATCCGCAATTACCTGCCTTATACTTACTTAAACCTTCTGAGGTCCTATCCAGTATATACACGTTCAACTTCCCTAGTCGTAAAATGTTCCATCTTCAAACTACCCAATTTTTCTTTTTGGCGATATCCTTGAAGGTATTTGGAAACATTACTGGAGTTTTATTTTTGATTCCACACCTTTTATCCCGGATCAGGTTGTCTGTACTATCATTGTTATCGCTCACACCTGTATCAACCAGTACAACGTGAACTCAGCCAATTTTCTTATCATTTTATTTAACTTTTGTTTTTGTTCGCATTTTAACTCATCCCTTATTACATCATTTCACTATCACTGCATACCTCTCATTATGACGTGTGACTTTCATTGAATCTTGAAAAAAAAAAGAAAAAGAAAAAGAAAAAAAAGTGTTCATTCCTGCATACAAATTATTCCTGAATTCACTTTTTCAATACATAAAAATTAACAAAATGAGGTACAATCAAGCTTAATGCTTTATATTATAAGATAAATTAACAAGTAGATCGAATCAAGTAGCACTTTAACTGAATATATAAACATCAATTATCAATTGGAGGACTTTTCAATTTTATACTATTTAAAATTTAAGAATTATGCGGCCCAAGATAGAGCAAATGCAGAAAGGATGATAAAAAAGTGTGTAGATTCCATCTTGAACGA
The DNA here is from genome assembly GCA_016758985.1 of Mucor saturninus. NCBI lineage: Eukaryota > Fungi > Mucoromycota > Mucoromycetes > Mucorales > Mucoraceae > Mucor > Mucor saturninus. The sequence continues at coordinate 8,633 of JAEPRD010000109.1, forward strand.
TGAGACAACAACTAGCTACTTACGTGATATTTGCAATTCTATCAAAGAAGGAGACTTCATGGTTGGTTTAACTAGATTTCATAGAAAAAACCAGCTCCTTATATGTACCGTTTTTTTAGGAACTAAGAACGGACGCGCATAATGATTTCTGGACTAGAAAAAAAATAGCTGACAACAGAAAAAAACAAAAAGCCGACGAAGTTGTAGATAATAGACCATCCAAAAGATTAAAGTCAAAGCTGGTAAGATATTACACGATACTATGATGTGAGAAATGATACATAAATGTAATCAACTTTTCTTTTAGGTTATATCTGAAAAAACTGTACCCGGAGAAACGATTAAGAACGCTGCCATCAACACTTACTATAACAAAAGCTACAGGAATTTAAAAACTCCGATAAAAACATTGTCAGGTTTGTGCCAAACGGTATACTGATTTATTATAATATACCTTACTCTGCCTTTTAGCCATGGTTTCAATTCAATCCTTGATTTAAGTGATTGTTCAGATGATGGTCAGAAAAAGCTTTTTACCGCAAAAGAATGGAAAGAATTACAAGAAAAATTCAATGCTACAAGGCAAACGTGGAGAAGACTTGACAGTGATATCAAACATGAATTAAAAGAAATAGAAAAGGTAGGAATATAATTGTTACGCCTAGATTTTTTTTACTTAAAAATTATTTAGGTAGCTGTTGAGGATTTAAAAAAAGCGTATGTCATGTGTTTGAAAAAACAAGCCGAATATGCCTTTACACCCAAAGAAAAATATTTTGAGTGTTATGCCCAAGTGTTAGTCATATAATATTATTCCTTAGCATTTACTATTTATTAATTTTATATTATGGGCATTTTAATAGATTGAAGACAATTAAATTCACACCTTCATTTTTAATTTCTGACAACAAAAACAACGAACATACGGAAGCTGATTTTGTCAACAAATTGTGGGCTCCTCTTTTTGAATCTTTCTTCCGTGATTCCCCAAATGTTACATTGAAGTGGTAAGCATAGTACTATAGTTCGAAGAGAGTAAATAATGTGTTTTATTTAATTTATTAAATCTTATAGGGGCGAAAGTGTTTGTGAAGACTCAACTTCAGTAAAAAAAGACTCCATTACCGGCCCCGCAAAGAATATCATCGACCTCAGAATCATCAGTGCAGCTGGTCACGACGTTATAAATGTTGAATTTGCCAGAAATCTGGATGATAATAGATACTACGGAGACAGAAGGAAGATTCTAAGAGAATCAAAGAACAACGCTGATTTCGTCTATAGATCAACTTGTGTCAATAAGTCGTTGAAAAAAAAATGAAGAGTTTATGCATTCAAATAGCCGGAAATCAAGGAGAAATAACAGAGACACGCTTGAAGGATGATGGCCTTTATATAAGTAATAAAATCGGCTCGTTACGTACTCCATCTGGTCCAGCAGACCTAAATGTTCTTCGTGTTCTGCTTGAACGCTTAGATGAAGTAAAAGTAGGTTTTTGTAATTGTTGTTATAGCAAGTTTACTAATGGATATTTCATTTTCTAGAGAAACGCTGTGCATATAAGTAACGTACATGCAATAATCCAAAAAGATATGGCGCTCAAGAATAATATTATGGCCAAAAAGCGCGGCTGTGATGTCTCTCCCAATAGAAACGACAAGAGTGAAGAAAAACATGTTCGAGAATGCAATGAATGTATGTATTCCAGTTGGACAAGAGGATTTTGGTTCGCGCCTAGTAAAAGTAGAGACGTTGCTTTCGCAGGCGATCTTCCAAAGTATTTTATGTCCCCTCTCCCTATGTTGTCTCATGATAATTAATTGTCACTTTGATAAAATTAAATGTTCTTTAATCAATAATAAATATATAATATATCAATCAGCCGAGTGGATTTTATAAACGTCTCATTAATTCCTCATTTATGTAAAAGCCATTAACCAAGCCAGATGTTAACCCGAAGCCACGATAATGGACGTCACTTACAAAATGAACTCATATCCCAAGAATTGGGTGTTTATTTTATATCTAAAAAAAAATTAAACGAATATTAATGATAAATGATTGGGGGTATTTTACACTACGTTTGAGATTTTGGAAAGAGAGAGGGGGATTGAGTAGGGACAGACAGACTGTCATCTTATTCAACGACCGCTTGCCGCTAAAAACAATCTCTCATTAAAACCTTACAATTATAAGCTGCTGCTTTATGGAACAAAACCCACTATATGGCAGTAGAAAGTTTGGTATAATGCCCCAGGTAATTATAAAGAGTAGATTACTTGATTACAAAAGCGGGGCTAGGAGTTACAGCGGTACATATAATGTGGGTGTTTGCTTTGCATTAAAATTGAATTTTAAGAAGTTTTTTTTTTTTTTAAAAAAAAACAGATGCAAAGCCCATCCAAGATTTGGGATTTAACCGATAACTTGACTAGTACTAGCTTTTTTATAGAGGGTTTTGACGTAAATACTTGGACAACGATAGAAATTTGAACCAGGAACAAATTAAAGCTGCAGTTTTTGGACAAAGAGGGAGAAATTACATTATTTAAAGATTTTTTTTAAGGATGAACAAGTAGATGGAGATGATAGATAATAAGCTTATCGATATTATTCAAACAGGCATAATTACTTTAGATAACAATTCTAGCTCCTGAAAATAGTGGCGTCAAGATTTTTTATGGGAGGGATTTAAAAGTCTTGGACATTTCTGTGGCGTACGATTTCAAGACTAAAAGAATCCAAGAGTTGACAGAAAATCTATTGATTTTTTAGATTATCTTTGTATATGTGTCGAAAATTTCAATTCGATAAATATAATGAAACAAAAAAGGAGTTTCGATATCAACCTTTTATTGCTGAATGATGTTTCAAATGAAGACCATGTCACACATGTAAAAAAGATAACAAGTCAGTCGGTATTGCAAACGTATTAATATCAATGAATTTAAGACCGTCAAAATAGCTACAGTTTATTATTATTATTGTTGTTGGTTGCATTAAAAGACGCGTGATTGCTTGAAAATAATAATGAAAGACAGCTTAGAATACAGTTATGTTTGTGTGACCAATTGGAATTATTGTGTTTGGATATCCCTGATAGTTAAATATTCAAGGAGAACAACCCTAGATCTACAAACATGTATACAAGTATTCAACTGTTTTATATTTCATGAGGTCTTCTTTTTTTTTTCTATAGTGAAGGTCGATAAGCCCTCTATAATTGAGCTATTTACTTTGACAAACATAAGAATCCCCACAATACACCTTTTACTTTTATACGAAAACGTATAATGAGTCCATAATCACGTAATTTACATACATTGAAATATGGTATTTTAAGATTGATTAAGTTTACCCAAAAATTATTTTCTCATCCAAATTATCATATAACTAATTATTGAAATTCTTGAGATATAATTTGGTCCATGTGTTATGTAGCGTTTTTGACTGGCCCATGTAGTAAGAACGTGTCAAGACGAAGCAATAGCAATACCCGCTATTATCGTTGTCCAAAGTGTTTTAACTTAAACTGTTACGTGATATGTCGAGTAGTACATTGTATTACTCGATTTGTTTATAAATTAGATACGATTTGTCGTTTAATGAATTGAGCTCTTCATCTCTCACAGGCCAAATCGAAGTTTATACATTATAAGAAGAGATCTATTTCTCTAAGGATTCGCGGTTGATGTTATACGTAGTTATTTGTTAAGTCTAAGGGCAGTTAGAATCCCGTTACAACACAATTATTGATATGAGGGCCCATTTTTTTAGCCAATAAAATAAAGTTTCCACTTTTTTTTTTTAGATACGTGTGTAAATTACTGTACCTCAACTTGCTTTTTTGTTTTTGTTTTTGAGCAACTCCTTTCTTTACTTTTTTTTTTTGCCATGAGACAATTCCATGTCATAGCAACACTGGCTATTATTGCCTTTATGTTTATTTCTTCGTTTTTTCTGTTTGATAAACAATCGGATGACACTTCAATTCCGTATGAATATGCTAATGCCGAAGCACCTGAAGACTTTAGTGGAGACAATGCGAGCGAGGAAATCATCATGTCGTACATGGGAAACAAAACTCAAAAGTAATTCGTTTTATCGAAGGAACATTGTACTATGCGAATGCTAATTCTTTTTTTTAAAAAAATAAAATAAAATAGGGAGGAGCTTGGAAGAGCGACTTGGAAGGTATGGCAGATATAGAAAGATGATCAATTCTACTATTTCCTCTACTAAACAAACTTCTAGTTTCTGCATACAATGATGGCAAGATATCCAGAAACACCAACTAGAAACGAACGGAAATCACTGTATGATTTCATGATGTTATTTTCGACACTGTATCCTTGTGGTGAATGGTAACGCCAAAATAGCTTTCTTTTTTTTAAAAAAAAAAAAAACGTCCCATCAAACTTTTGTATTTAGTGCAACCCATTTTAATAAGATGATTACCGAATTTCCACCACAGACCTCATCTCGATTTGCGGCTTCACAATGGCTATGCGGAATGCATAATAAGGTCAATGAGCGTTTACATAAACCTATTTTTGATTGCAGTAGCATTGAATCGCAATATCCATGTGGCTGTAATGAACCGGAGGACGAGTAAACAAAAACAAAACAAAAAGCACCTCATCCGGTTGATCTTTTATATACAGTTATATACTTAATAAAAAAAGCTAGTGGTACCAAGAACATGTTTAAACTACGTGCTATTTATGGGATTAGACACAGAAAGCGACAGGATTAAAACAAGTTTAATTAAATACACATCATGTGTACGTAAGCAAAAATCTTGCAGGAATCAACAGGTGCTTCATTTTTTTTTTTTTTTTTTTTGGAAAGCACAAGCCACCGTGATCCGAACGTTAGTTTTAATCAAAAACAGGGCACTTTATTTACACCGCCCCTTATTTTAGAAAATACACATATGATAAGACACGACTTCTTTTTTTTCAGATTTAAATACAACTTTTTTTTTTCTTTTGCTTTTTTTTTCTTGTCTGTTATTTTATTATAATTATAAACCGAGTCTCCTTAAAATTTTCTCGTACATCATCAACATAAAAAAAGAAAGTTGTACCTTGATCATTCTTTCTCTTTTCTCTTTTCTCTTCCTCCTGATTTTCAATTCCATATGAATTGTAATACACCACCTTTCTTTATAAAAGGTAAAAAAAAAAAAAAAAAAAAAAAAAAATGGTTTTCTATATTTGGACGAGTATTTAATGCGTATAAAATAAAATAAAATTCATCTCCGATGTGTGTGTATTTAACAGATGATGCTCGATCATCCGTGTACATAGTCGATGATGACTGTAGCACGCTCAGTCATGAAACCACCAATTCCAATGAATCTTTTTATTTGAATTCGAAAAGAACCAAAAGATACAATTCGATACAAGATCCAGATAACGACGATCACGACTTGATCGGATTAGCACCCAGTAGTCGAAGGAGAATGTCAAGTAATAGAAATAATACAAATAATAGTTTTAATGAATAGATAAAACCAACACTTTTTTTTTTCCTTATAAATGTAGTTCCATCTGATAAAATACATTTAAATACAATTCCACCTGCCACGTTTTGGAATACTTTTAATACCAGATCAAAATATTATCTGCCAATACTTCAATGGATACCACTTTACAATCGTCATGATTTTAGCCAAGATATGATATCAGGATTATCCCTGGCTGCTCTATTTATCCCTCAAGCATTATCTTATGCAACTGCACTCTGTAAAATACCTGCCATTCATGGATTGTATACTATCTCCATTACCACCATTGTCTATGCATGTTTAGGCATGTCTCCGTAAGTTTTAACATTTTTACATTGTTCTTTTTTTCAGCATAATTTCTAAAACTGCATCTCTCTCCCTGCCATAAACATAATAACAATCATAGCCAATTATCCGTTGGACCAGAAGCAACTGTCTCATTAATTGTTGGTTCGGGTATCGCACATCAGCAGGCCATTTCAAGACATCCATTTGATCCAGAAGCAGCAGCAGCTATCGCGAGTTTAACCGCATTATTCACTGGCTTATTCACACTTGCCTTGGGATTATTAAGATTTGGTTTTCTCGATAGTTTGATGAGTAGATCCTTATTACGTGGATTTGTCACAGCTGTTGCTATTCTCGTACTTGTCCAGCAATCCATCTCGTTATTGGGACTCAATGCATTAGCGGTGGAAGCAGGATTGACGCCAGATTCAACCACCATCCAAAGACTCCTATTTGTGTTCTCCCATTTTAATCAATGCCATCGTCTCACTTCGGCATTTTCATTGGGTGTCTTGTTCATCTTGATTATATGGGGTTACCTCAAGCCAAAACATAAATCCGTGATAAGCCGAATTCCAGAGGTATTAGTGGTTGTAATTGCAAGTATTGTGATCTGTCGATCCTTTCATTTAGACCAAAGCGGCCTAGACATCCTGGGACAGGTTGGGCATCCGGTCTCCGGCTATAGCTCACCATTACCCATACCCAGTGTACCTAAATTACCAGAACATGCAGATATCAAGGCCATCATTGTCAATGCTGCCATCATTACTATCATTGGATTTGTCGAATCCGTAGCAGCTGCTAAAACATTTGCAAGAAAACATACTTATTTTGTCAGCGCCAATCGAGAGCTTGTAGCTCTGGGTATTGCAAATATCTTTGGTAGCATGTTTCAATCATTTCCTGCTTTTGGCTCTGTAAGTTTACAACACGCTCTCGAAATAAACACGGCTCATTTCGTTTTATTAAAAAAATTAACTTTTTTTGAGTAGTTCCCCAGAAGTAAAGTACACGAATCGTTGAGACCCAAGACCCAGATGTCAGGTTTGCTATCTGGATTGACCTGTATTCTTGTCACCTCCTTGTTGCTACCCCAATTATTCTATTTACCTAATGCCACCTTGAGCTGCATTATTTTTTTGGCGGCACTTGCATTATTACGTGAGTTACCCGACGATTTAAGGTTTATCGTGAAAGTACGTGCATGGAAGGACGTGGCCTTGATGGCCACCACTTTTTTGACGACCATGTTTTTCTCCTTGGAGATGGGAACGGCGGTAGCTGTCATGTTTAGTTTGTTGATTACCGTGCAACAATCGAGCTACCCTCGTGTTACGATTCTAGGTCGAGTCAAAGAGACTGCCTATGAGTTCCAGCCCATGCATCACTTAAAAGAAAAAGTGGAGCATTTGAAAAATATCTTAATTGTTCGTATTGAAGAGCCATTAAATTTTGCAAATACAGGTAAAAGAGGCGGTAGATATATTTGAGGGAAAATGATTTTTTTTTCTGGTCTAACATTTTTAATAGGACAATTAAAGGATCGGTTGCGAAGATTAGAATTGTTTGGAGATATGGCAGTGCATCCATCTGAACAACCTCGTCGACATCATTTGACGTACATTGTATTAGATTTAGGCGGTATGGAATTTATTGATGCAAGTGCAGTTCAGATCCTGTACGAAATTATCCAATCGTACCACGAACAACGCGTGACAGTGATTCTGGTGAACGGGCAACCGAATGCTATGGAACTCATTCATCGTGCGGGTATTGTAGAACTCATCGGACATCATTTTTACTTTAAGGATGTGACGGATGCTATTAAATCGATTGAAGAAGACCTTACCTATACATCCTTCCCTACCAGTCACAGAATGGGAGGCAACTTCTTGGTTGATTGAAAATTATATCTTTTTATTATTCAAAATCTGTTTCAAATAAAACTTCTCTTTCGGCTCTTACTTGACCCGCAGGTATTAAATCCCATAATTGACTTGTATTTTCATATCCAAATTTCTTATGGTGTAAAATAATACGGGTGCCATCGACTGTAGAATTACCACGTACATCAAGAACCATATGAGGATCAGATAAGACATAAATATAACCTCGTTCATATCCCCATCGTTGGTTTTGTGCCTCCGGGATCAATTTACGATCATATTGACAGATCCATGCATCATCTGTAATAGGTCCTCCTCGAACATCCAAAACTTTACCGGAGCATTTATTAATGATAAATCCATCCTGGTATATCGTGTTAGCTCTTTCAAGCACCCTTTTTTTTAAAAAAAATATATATGTAAAAAAATACCTGGTAATACCATAGTTGATTATCTCGATCGTCATTATGTTTAGGTGTCCATATTAATATCTTTCCATCATTCTGAAAAATAGTTATTTTTTTGGTCGTAAATACACAAATTCTACTGGCCCTTTTGCCCCGCATAAACTTACCTTTATGGAAGCTCCATCCACTAAATGAAGTAAGAGCAATGAGTTGACATGAAACTTGTGAGCCTTTTTTTTTTTTTCAACTTACCATCAATGACTTTTCCTGAATGACGAGACTTGATATAAAAATAACCAGCAGGGAACTCTTCCATATTTTCTGAATTGTGTAAGAAGAAAGAAAAAAAGACAAAAAAAAAATAACAATGAAAAAAAAAAAAAATGGGACATCACATGGAGTGCGTTTTATTTTGGGTTTGAAATAATAATAAAAAAGACGTAATGTAAGAAATATATTTAAATTGTAATGTGTATGTATGTATATAATAGTTATGGATTGAATCCAACGTCATCGACCACTTTTCTATGTTCAATAGCATGATCCGAGCTATAATCTAGATGAACAAAGGCCCTCTCTACATTCTCAAGTGACTCTAAAGCTTCCTATAATATTGCATTAATATCCACTATGTTTGTTGTTTCGAAAAAACAATTGTACCTGAAGTGCTTCACCAAGGTCGTGGCAGTCTCTCAGGGGAGCGTCAGGAGGTAACACAATGTCAATTTCAACCATCAATCTATCGCCCACATAGTAAGCACGTACCTATACATGGTTTCGTAAGTAAATACGGAAGTTTAAAATATATAAGAAACATGTTACATACCGTATCAATGGCAGTAATCTTCTTGGAGAAACGGTAAGCCATATAAGTCAATTGTTTTAGATCATCGGTGCTAGCAGCTTGACCTGTTAATCTACGAATATTTTCAAGCAAGACATGCATCCACTCATAAATGATGTAGATGGACAACAAGATGGCGCCCACAGGGTCTAACCAATTCCAACCCATCCAATTACCCGCGAGAGGAAACAATGTACTAGCAACCGTAAAGACGACGTCATTTTCATGATCATAGGCTAACGCTTCCACACTGGAACTACCCTGAATGGACGCACACCAGAACCATAAGATAGCCTTGACCACAACATTCACAGCAAGAATTGTGACAGCCTGTGTGCTCAGATCAATTTGTTCTGGTGCACTACCTGAAGTCAACTTCTCTATCGAGGAAATCAAGACTTGTGAAAAAGAAGTGGTAATAATGACGGCAAAGACAATGATACCCAAGGGTTCCATGCGTGATTTTCCCACAGGATAGGTATAGTAATTCTTTTGGCGAATGATGCGTACAGTAAAGAAAATAATAGCATTGCTCACAATATCGAGGAAACTTTCAAAGGCAGAAGCTAATAAGGCCATAGAGCCTGAATACCAAGCCAAGATGATCTTGGTGGTAAATAAAGCAATGTTAGCCAAGAAGGACAGGTTGATAGCCATATGAATAATCCACATGGGAGATTTTGTGCTGTCTATATCGGGAGTACTGGACCTGGATAACAGGCCTTGTCCTTCTCCAGCAAGGCCACGTTCCTCATCGTCAGGGATAGCTCCATATTGATTGGTAGGTGAAGCATACTCTCCTTTTTGTAAAGCTTCCACTACACGATCCACTTGTACGAATCTTGAGATCATGTTATTTTGATGCTATACACAAAAAAAAAAGTCAGCATTAGCCAATCTCTTATACACAAATAAGATCACATACTTCATAAAAATTTCGGATTTTCTTGCTCTTGCAGTTCTTTAACTGTGCGTCAGAGATTCGAAGCGATTCAAAGTGGACAGGTGGCGGTAACGCATCCTGGACAATGGAAATAACAGATCCTCTGTGTTGAGACTTTAGAAAGGAAGTGTGTTCGTCAGGAGACATTCAAATATAGAAAAAGAAAAAAAGAAAGAAAACAAAACGAAGAAAAAAAAAAAGAACTTCTACAAAATAGGTAAAATAGCTGGTATTCGGGGTACGAACTTGACATCTTTGAAAAAAGGGGGGTGATATTTTTTTTGTAAAAGAAAAGGAGTTTCATAATTCACTTTGACTCTTTTAAGTCTTTATTAGTTACTTTTATCGTTGTCATGGATATCAATTGGATGGAAATTATGAATGAGAAAGGGAGAGGGGGCGTGGGGGGTGGGGTTGCAGTAATCTTTTTTTTTTTTTGCTCCCGATAAACACCTTATGTTGTGTTACTTGTAGCTGAGATCGCACTTACTGATAGTGCCCAATTAAATCTATGTAACATGAACATCCCGTCGATACAATGGCAATGGGAAAACTCTCCCCATTGATCCACGAGAATAACAAGGCGTACAAGAAATTATCTTTTTCCCTTGAAATTGGAAGTGAGCGATATACTTTTTTAAAAGCCAGTTCCAAAGCTTTTTTCTCTTTATATAAATTAAAACTAATCTCCTATCATCAATTGGAGTTACTGCAGAGCAAGATGACAAATCAGTCACTGTATAAATACATAATTAGGTCTCTCTTTTTTTTATGTATGTATATTTATAGATGGAATGATAAAGAAGGTTCTTGCTTTATAATAAAAAGGGGAGCCATTTTCTATAGTGGAAAAAGTGCATTGATAAGAATAGAACTACCATTGCATGATATCAAAAATGCAAAATTGTTTAAAAAACAGCGTATCTCTTAATCTTCTTACGGGTTGATTTGGGATGAAATTGTTTGGATAGTTATGAATTTGGTGACTAACATCTTTCATAACTTCATACATATTTATAATCCCAGCTGTCATTGGGGAACTCTTTTAAGGTTAAAGGTTACACTCGTACCTCTGTTTCCCACCGCACATACCCTCATTATAGCTCCAATTACAGTGTAAATGGTAAATTTTGTCACTTTCAAAAAATTAATTGTCTGCAATCAAAAAAAAAATGTCACTTTCCAAAAAGTTAATGGCATTAAGCCAAATATACTTGTCCTTTTGGAGTGAAAAAGAAATGTTGCAATAAATTCAATCCAATTGACCTAAATGATATTCCTCTTTTCGTTTAGGTTCTACACAATTTGTTGTTGTTGTTTATAAAGTAGCAGGTTTAAGAGGGAGTCTAAGAGGTGGACTGCGTTAGGATTTAAAGGAAGGTCAAGCTGGGTCATTGTAAGAAGTGAGCTCTAGTAATTTGGTCATAAAATGACTTTTCATTTTTCGCTCTGTCTTTCTGCATAATTTTTTTTTTTTTTTTTTTTGTTCTTTATTTCTTTTATGATCTTTGGAAGTATAATGACAGATCACTAAAAATGATTCTTTATTTGTTATATGACAAAAAAAAAGACTATGTTTACATTTATATACACTCCTTCTACGATTCATCAGCTATATACTTTGTTCTTTTTGAGTGATTGTTAGGTGATAAAAATATATTAACTGGTGTTACAGTTCTCTTTGGTGAATGGACAATCGTACTTGAAGCATAATCGCTGACTTCTACAAGATTATACATGTAGGATTGCTCAACGTGTGACAATCGGATTATATTACTAAGTTCCACGGCGAACTCTCTCCAGACATAAAGGTTTAAAATACTTTGTCGAAGTTGATGTAACCCTACTTAACATTTTTGAAAAGAACGTAAATGTGGGAGTAACTTTCACTTAGAAAAGCATGCCTGTAAGTGATTCCGGCAACCTATGCATGTGTTTGATTAAATGCTGATTTTCGTATCGTCAGAGGAAAGATGGGGCCCCAAAAATCACACGGTATCATATACACAAAGTTATATTAAATTTGGTAAAATAAAAAAAAAACTTGCAGCATCAAACACATCCACCTTGCTACAGTAGTCATTACCATAAAAACTGTCTAGAAACGAGATTATCAATCTGGCACTCCCAATCTTGTGTCCTACAAAGTAGTTTTGCATATGCAGAACTTTATTATCGTGTTATCAAGGAATGGACGCTAGCGGGTCAAGTCACGGTCTCCTCGATTAGTTTACCCTTCTTTAAGAAATCCGATAAGGCTGCTGCTGAAGGGACCGTGTACAAGGTCGGTACCGCTGCTTTCAATGCCATGACACAAAATGTCGCGTTGGGTGCGGATAAGTTTCTTTCTACCGTCAAAAATTATGCATTGACCAATGGGTCGATGTCTGAACAGTATGAACGGGGATCTGGAAAGTCCACGGGGGCTAGAGATCTTACTTGGTCGCATGCCGCGCTTATTTCTGCTGCTCGTGCAAAAGCTGGTGCTCCTTCTGCTTAAGATTTATTTAGCTATCCAAATAAAAATAAAAACTCTGTCCTCATAAATATCAAAGACTGTATGTTGGCTGATGATTTGATGTCTTATTACAATTAGTTATTCAGAGTAGTCAAATTTGTTTAACAGAGTTGTTGTTTAAAGTAAAACAATGCAAATTATTTTATTGAAACAGTACTATGTTAAATATAAGCGAGTGTCAATGGCTCCATGATATTTTTGGTTTCGTAATAAGGATTATCAATATAGTCGTTAATATCGCCCATACATCCTCTTGATGTTTTGATAGACAAATTATTGCTAATCTGCTCATATTCTATTACAACTGTATTCAGATAACCATACGTCAAATCATCTGAGTCTATTCCAAATTTATCACCAGGAGTGTCGCTGTGCAATAGAGCATACTTGTCCGGAACAGTACTGGTTGAACTTTCTAATCGAATAATTTCTAATTTGATATCTATGTGTAATTAGAAGGGGGTCTCATTAGCACAAACGAAGAAGAACAATCATGGCAACAAACTAACGTTTTACTTCATTGGTTTGCATTATAAGCCCTTTTGTTGAAACCGGCTTTCCTTGCTGAATAAATACCAAATAACTATCATAATCTGTAATAGTATTTTTGATATCACCATTACTGTTTATTCGGGTGAAAGGGATCCAATCGTCTAGACTTGAAATCCGCACCCCATATGTATTGCTTGATACTTGGCACAAGGTTCCAGTGACAAACATTTCAAACATGTAAGGCTTTTTTCCAGATAAAAATGTCTCCAGCAATTGGAGTATAGATCCTCTTAGTACAAATATCTTTGTATCTTTTTCTTTAATATATACGCCGTCATCAATCGCTTTTTGCATAATCATGGTGTATGCTATGTGGATCTCTGAACCCTGCCCCAAATTGAATGGATCACCAAACACGAAAATATATTTCGGTACATAGTTTCCAAATAGTCTTTTGTTGGTCAAAGAAGCCAATATATCTGTTACCATATTTTTTATCACTGACATAAGGCCTACTTCGATAATATCATGAAGAAATATGCTTATACTGCAACCACATTTCGTGTTGATATTCAGCTGTATTTTGGAATTCATGTCTAAATTTGACTTGTTTTTTTCGAACTGCCAAGTAATTAATACACTGAGACGTTAGTTGTAAATTAACTTACAAGTTCAACGACACATGGTTTTAAATTTCGATAGATATTGCTACATATCTTAGATGATTGGAAATCACACTGCGTATCTTCCTGACTCTTATGTGTGGTACAATAGTCAACTTGACAATTGACTTGTAGGCTCTTCATAATACTCTTACAAAGTGTGTCATATACGTCATCGATATCTATAATTTCATCCTGGATAATGATGGACGCTGGATCTTCTCCGGGTGATGCCAGTTTAACAACTTGATGCAAACTGAGTTGAATATGCTTTGAAGATATCTGTGCAACAACAAAGAATGATTTCAACCTAAAGTCTAAATGTTGATACTTGTTTTGGATAGCTGGTAGAATTTCTTCACCACGGGTACAGAATTTTGCTTTTCGAAGTTCGTCGTCCTTCCCTAATATTCCACTTGCAAAGAATGATTTTTCCAATTTCTTTATTGTGCCGAATACAGTATCCAATAACTTTTTATCAATAGAGACGCCATACCAAATGTTTTTGGCTCTCCAATTTGATCCTACAGTACTTTTTAATTTTTCCTCTATTTGCTTGTTGAGACAGTGCAGATATATGAGCATAAAAAAATACATGTAACCTGGATGGCATGTAGTAAATGACTCGCTATCCGAACCACAAGATTGATCCTTCGACGCAAAAAGATCGTCCATGTCAAAGTTTGCTGCAAGCTGTTCAAATAATTTTCGTTTTAAAAGAAATAATTTTCTAATTTCCTTTTGCGGATTTTTACTTGATTTTATCCTTAAAATACTTCTCTTCCGCATGCTTCGGAATGCCTCACTAAGTAATTTGAACACTGGACTCACCGGCACTCTTTCTTTCACATTGCTTTTGTAACTGGAGTATAATTTAAGATAGTCACCAAAAATCTTTTCTAAACCCAACTTCAGTCTAAACGCATAATTAGAATTGACAATCATAAGCGTTTCTTCAAATAGTTTTACCTGTTTGATATGCGTAGTATCGGCCTTTGGTATAATTGTGATTGCTTGATGAAACTATCCAACGGTCGCATATTACTATTATGCAATACAATATAACTTAGTTGGATTTTCGTTTAAAAAGATATTTTGATGCCTAACACCATTACCATTCAAAAATTTGCTCCTTTCCAACTTGTCTACCTTTATCTAGGTATGTATAAATAGTCTGGATTTGTGTAGACGATATGTCTGTTTGGTGTCAAATAGGTCAGGTTAATACGAAGCCAATACTACTAAGGAGTCAATTTACCGATATTGATGAAGATAATAGGTTTTAAGCAACTTTTGGGTTCTTCGTTGGGTAGTATAATTGGGTTTCTGCGCACGTGAAAGTCTTCCATTCGGTAGTATAAAAGCTGTTTAGTTGCAATTTGTCGACCATTATAGTCAAAGAGTTTGAATATGGGGGAATCCTCATTGAGTTCCGCGGATATGTAAAGTTCTTTTAGTTCCCTCAAATACTTTTTCGAGAAACAATCAACTGAGAAGATTATCCCCAGGGATAAAAATGTTTTCGGGATTCGACTTGTGTAAAAAATGTTCACTGGCCTGGGTACTGTATTGCTCCTGCCTACAAGAAGTTTATCTACTTCATTTCTAAAGACTTTTTCTGCATGACCAAAAAAATTTTCAAGTATGTCCCTTAAAGTGATTGGTTTATTCGTCCAGCGCGATTTTAAGTCTGGCAATGGCTGCTCATCTAAAGCTACATCTAGGATTTCCTGGGCAAAACAAAAAAAAAATGTTTTTAATTTTCTTCCCAATTTCCTTTCTATTAACTCTTACGACATTGTCAAATCCACTGTGCTTTTGACTGAGTTTTTCAAGCATGTCGTCGATAGATTCTGATGATAACGTAGTATCACAATGCTTTTCCACACAAGCTATTAATGACAATCGTAGTTCCTTTAGTCCAAACGGTATTACAAAATGAGCTTGTTTCAACAATTGTGGCACCAAATATCTTTCTGTAAATCTAAAAGCAGGATATTGAGCTGATACCAATTTCAAATCCACGGAGTATGTACCTTGATAATCTATTGTACATATAATGCGCTGATCACCATACTTCATGTTTCTAGCATAATGGTAGTTTAAATGTATTTGCATGCACTGAAATTTGAACTCTAACATCGAAATAACCAGCAGCCTGCCAGGGCCATCATTTTCATGGAGAAGACCAGCTTTTACGAATAGAGGCAGGAACAATTCTTCTCTTATTTTATGATCCCAACTGGTTGGAAGATTCAAAGAATAAAAAAAATCCATGTTTACACCATTCAATTCTTGTTTATAATGATCCAGTATTTTTTGTAACAGGTCTATAGCTTCCTCGTACAAGAGCGCGAACAGTGCCGTATTATAGAAAGGTTGTTGCTTAGATTTTAAATAAATGTCAGCAAGCTCGCTTAAGGTGTTGTGTACATAAATAACGCCTTCTCGGAACCTTTTTGGAATCTCATTCGCTTCATCAGCCTTGTTGCCTCTGGCAATAACGGCTCGAGTGGAATTGTCATATAAAAGTGAGGCTATGTATTTTTTTTGAAAACTTTTTTTTCAAAAAGGAATCTCTGTCAAAAAAAAAACTCATATAAATTCTGTCAATTTGATGTCGACTAACCTTTTAACTTTCCTTAAACTATTCAAGGCTACCACTTTAGAGGTGATGAGGTCATAGCCCAAATCTATATGAAGTAAGCAACGCCGTAATTTTAAAAAATAAGTCGCTTACCGATAGTAATACAATGTTCATGCTGCGAATAGTCATAGACTTCTTCCATCTTGTTTCTTCTACAACGCGATGTTAAAAGGGGCGAAAGCACAAATACGGAGTTCACGGCGTTTCGTCTAATCCGTTTATTTGTAGTACAGAACATTGTTTGACCATGAAGCCAATGATGGGGTTGAAGCATGCATTTAAAGATTCTATCTAACACCCACTAACATTGAAGCGCGATGTTAGTTTTTGCTAGACTACTCTTCTGTCGCAAAATCCCTAGTGACTGGGAAAAGAGACCTTTGCTACCCTTCCCCCTTTAAGCATATGGAAATCAATAAAAAAAAGACATCGTTTACATCATATTTTTTATATGTATATTACACACTTTATTTAACGCAAATTAACATGATCACATACATTAACTTACCCAGAAAAAAAAAACTTGTATCTACTTGTATTAGCATATCTACTTCCTCGGCTATATCATGTCTAATACAATACTTTTTTCCCTCTTGCTATAAATCCTCATCCCGTTCTTATAAATGTCGGTTTGGTTCAATACAGTATCTACAGCGAATTTTTCTGCTTCCGTATACATTTATAATCAAAGACACACTGAGCCCTCTAATGAGAGATATCCATGATATGTGAAAACTTAAGCGGAAGCGAGAAATTGTCAAATTCTTGAATGATCTGGCTTTTAACATTTCCAAGGTTTCCTCTGCAGTAAACGATGCCTCATCCTTTGTCTTTTCTATGTCCTTACACTCCAAGAAGACGCACCTCTACAAACACAGCAAGAATATCATCTCACCCCTTGCCTAATGCGCTAAGCACTTCACGATTCGCATTTCTACCAATCGCTAAAATACCATCAGATACCACTTCACTTTTCTTCTTGTTGTTCATCTTATCCACAGGTGATTTTAAACCTGCGTTGGGCTTGTTTTTAATTGTGTGATTCTACGTTAGTTGCTGCTGCTGCTGCTGCTTCGGCGACTTTACGACGACGTTGAACGATCTCTTCCATGACAGAAGTTTCGATTTGGCCAGGTGATTTAGTTTCTTTGATTTCCCAATCGACAGCACCTGCAGCATGCAAAAAAAAGTGTCAGTTCATTTTTTTATACATGTTTTTGTCGGTGGGTTGGCGTATTATATTACCTTGACATATTCACGGAACCAAGTTCGACTCTTTTCAAGTCCATCACCAGGTGGTGCAGTAATATACACCGTGACTTTACGAGGCATTTCCTAGTTTCTTATGTGGTGAGACAATGAAGAGAGATCACAGAGGGAAAAGACTTACATGGGACAACGCAAGGTCTGTCAGCGAGAAAAGAAACTCGTTGAGCAAGTCTTGTTCTGGTACCTTGGGCTTATTTATTACTAGAATAGACAAGAACTGCAATGCCACCTGCAACACCACTAAAGATCAGTGTGTTCTTGGAACGTACTTTTAATCCAAAAGGCATGTCTTGCTTATGGGAAGTGTTTCCTCTTAAAAAAAAGGGGGGCTCTATTAAAAAAAAATCCCAATCCAATCAAATGATTTATTCTTAATGCAGCAATAGTTGACGCTTTTCCTACTAGTGTCAATCTTTTATACACACAAATCAATATATCTTTCATTGGCTGTCATACGATCGCATGGATGAAAAAAATGTACCATGCAAAATAAGAGAGATCTGTACTTGGGAAACCGCCCGGGAACAAAATGGATTTTGTGCAAGTGTAACTTCATTTTTTTACAGAATTTAAAAAGTGTCTTGGCCACAAGAGTTGAATAAAGTTATAAATATCCCAAGACATCTTCTATTTTTTATTATTATTATCTCAAATTAACTACATCAAAAAATGAAGTGTCTTCACACCTTGTTCAAGAAACAGGTTTTATTTATCCTGGTCGGTTTCTCCTATGTCTCTGCCACGGTTGTCAGTACCTCTCCTCCTACTTCTAAAGTCAAGGTCCAATCCTATGATTACGTCGCTGGAAAATCTTTTACTGGTAAAATCTATGTAAGTTCTCTCTCTTTCTTTCTTTCTTTCGTCTATCTCATCCTCCCCCCTCAAACCTCTATCTAGGTCAAAAATATTGATTTGACCAAAGTCGTCAGTGTTATTTACTCGGACGCTACAGGTGATTGGAACAACAATGCCAATCTTGTCAAAGCCGCTTTCAGTGAAAGTATCAGTGATACCAGTTATGAATTTTGGACATTCTCTTCCTCCCCTATCTCCAGTATTAAAGAATTCTACATCAAGGTAAGCCCCCCCCCCTTTCAATCATGTCTTCAACTTAAATAAACCTTCTCTTTTCTTAGTACGATGTCAGTGGCAAGACTTACTATGACAACAACGGATCGGTCAATTACGTTGTCACAACGCCCCCTCCCATCACTACCACTTCCTCCTCTCCCACCTCCACTGTCACTGAAACACCCCCTACATCCACATTCACTGCTTTCCCCTCGGGTAACTCTACCATCTCCACATGAATTAAAACTCAAGAGGGTATCAGTCGCTCTGCCATGATCCGTAACATTAATCCACCGGAAGCTGCCAAGGGTTTCATCGCTACCTCGTTGTCTACTTCTGGCCCAGATTATTATTACTCTTGGACTCGTGATTCGGCTTTGGACTCGTATGTCATGGCTAATGATTATAATACGACGCTCAAGGGAGACGCTACCATTGTGGGTCTCTTGAAGGACTATGTGACTTATTCTATCAATGCGCAATCGACAAGTACTGCTTGTAATTGTTTGGGTGAGCCCAAGTTTAATGCAGATGGATCCAGTTTCACTGGAGCCTGGGGAATGTAACAGCATTTGAATTGACCAACGTGAAAGAAAATGACTAATATTGGAAATGTTTGGTTCAAAAAAAAATAGACCTCAAAATGATGGCCCTGCTGAACGTGGTTCGTCCTTTATTTTAATTGCAGTTAATCTTCTTAAACAATCCAGTGATGACACCTATGTTACTGGAACACTTAAACCTGGTAAGGACTGCATCGAAAAAACCCACTCACTACTTTTATTGGTCATATTAATTTACAAATAGGAAATTTTATCAATTATTTCAGTGTGAAATTTTCGTGCAACCGCTGTGGACACATTTGAAAGAAAATAACCACTTATTAAATGTAGTGGCTACTTTTAGCGCACCGCTGCAAATGCTCTAACGCGTCAGGATCACTCATTGTTTCAGTGTTTGTGCCAAGCTGTATTGGAAATATGTTCCTTCTTGAATGATAAATGAAATACTTAAAAGTGTCATTTTGACATTCAAACGGCGCATGTCAAGCGCTCACCCACATTATAAAAAAAAGTCACAAATATCGAGACTTTTTTTTTTTCCAATCTAGAAAGCTTTTTTTTTTTTTTTTGGAAATATAATTGTTTTTCTAATTAGACTACACAAAATAATTCATATACAACATGGGAACCGTTCGTCAAAGAAAAGCCACTAAGAATACCAACAAGAATACGAGACGTGTTGCCGATAGACATAGAAAGAGAATTACTATTCATGTAAGCTGTCAAATTTTTATTGTTTTTTATTTTTGGGGATCTAAGATCTAAATATTTTTTGTAGGGTAATTCCATTATCAAGGCCAACTGGAATAAAAAGTTGACTTTAAGACAAAAGTAAGTGTCAGGGAAGATAGAGAAGAAAAAAGCCATGATTGACCTGAGTGTAAAATAGTTACGAGAAGCTTGGTTTGTTGACTTCTTTAAATGGACAGACTGGTGGTAAAGAAAAGAACCGACCTGACGAGAAGATTGGATCAACAGAGGGAGACAACGAGCCCAAAGAACTTAAAGAATTAACAGAGGCCGATATTGAAGAGATCAAAAAGACATTGGGACCTGGAGAAGGTATGATCCAACGTGATGATGAGGGTAATATTGTTCGAGTGATCTATGGTGAGGAGAGATCTCACAACGATATTTTGGATGCTGAGGTTGCACCTGTTGAGGCAAAGACAGATGTGGTTAGAGCTTTGGAGGAGCAAGCTGCTAACGGTGTTCAGCATGAAAAGTATCACTCTGAATTCGAATTGGATTGGATTCAAAAGTTACTCAAGAAGCACGGTGAAGATTACAAGGCCATGTTCTGGGACAAGGATCTTAATGTATACCAATTAACAGCTGCCCAGTTAAAGAAGAAGTGCTCCAAATATATTTAGATTTTTCTTTTCATTTCTTACTCATTCAAACAATAAAAAAAAAAAGACAAATGAAAAAAAAAAACTACCTCTAAAATGCGGAGTGTGAACAGGAACAACCCCCCCTCCCCCGATTAATTTCTTTGGCCCACACCCCCTTCCCTTTTTTATTTTTTTTTATTATTCGCTAAAAGAAATGAAAAGTTTTTTGACAGTTAGAGGGATCATTCAATCCTCAAGTAATGTGGGTAATCGTCGCTTTGTGCATGGTGGTGTGATGGAACCTTTAAAGTTACGTCCTAGAGTGAACCCAGAACTCTCTGAAAGGTTGTTAACGAGCATCCGTCAACGCAATCCAGCTGCAGTCTGGAAAGCTTATTCCGAATTAGACGAAAGAGGTCAACTTGGCAAACTTCCCGCTGAATTCTTTACCATGACCCTTCAAAGCTTTCAAATCAAGAACTTGGGCACTTACAATACCGACGAAATTAAATTTTATAAGAAGAGTTTGCTTCAAATCATTCATACCATGAAGCAACAAGGTATTCAACCCGATATTCGTGACTACAACTTGCTATTGGAATTTTATGGTCGTGCCCTGGATTGGAAGTCATCCAATGAATTATGGAACGACATTAAGCAACCTAATTTGTACACTTATAATCTTTATATGCGCTCCGCTTTACAATGTAGACGATACGAAGATGTCTTTCGAATCTTTAACTTGATCCAATCCGCCCATATTCAACCCAATGAATTCACATACAATACGTTGATCGAAGCCAATGGTCGCCTTGGAAACATCACGGAAGCCGATAAGATCTTTAAAGAACGATTCACACCCAAAGTGGAAAAATCCACCTCATCCATCCTTTCGAATTTTTTGCACCAACCTACCACCTCGACTAGCTATACCAGAGCTGCTTCACCTTTAGGACGTTATATACCTCAGCAGACAACGACTCATAGTGTGTTGAAACCTTCTGTCGAAACATTTAATGCACTTATTAGTGCACATGGTAAAAAGAAGAATGTAGCTGGTCTCAGTCATATCTATACAAACATGATGCCACAATTCCATGTCCAACCTACTTTAAAAACATACAATACGCTTATCGAATGGTATTGTTATAATGAGGATGTAGATTCAGCTCGAAAGATTTTTGTGGATATGGAAACAGCGGGTGTCAAGCCCAATATCGTGACATTCAATCACTTGTTCCGTCACGAAGCTCTTAAAAAGAATCGACCCAAGGTTGCTGAAACATTGATGGATTATATGAAGACAGAGTATGGCATCACTCCTTTATTATCCATGTACCAAACCTTGATTCGATTGCATAACAAAGCGAACCGTGAAGAAGAAGCAAAGAGATTATATGCCGATTATTCCATTTTAAAATCAAAACTTGCAAAGAAGCCACTCAATACAACCACTACTACTACTACGACTGAATTATCAAATCAAAAAACCTTGTAGATTATTTAAAAAAAAATGCACATACTAGACTACCAAAAAAAAAAAAAGTTTTTCCCTTTTCTCTCAAGCATCACCCCCACCTCTCTATATATTAAACCTCTCACTTTTTTACAATAAAAAAGACTTGTATTAAAAAAAAAAAAAAGTTTTAAAGAATAGCAGTGATGGTGGAATAAGAGCCTACAAGTACGATTAATATATGGATTAAAGCCCATAGAAACGGTATCCAAGTAGACATGACAAAGAACCCCGCATTATATACAAATGCGAGCGCCACACCCATAATGCTACCAATCACAAAGGAGGCCACCGATCCACCCAGTACAAATATAAAAGGTATCGTGATCAAAATGTACCACTTTAAAGTTCGGGACTTGGCCAGCATCACAAACGCCCATATACCTTGTCGTTTTCATCAGTTTCTTTTAGTTTTTATTTTATGATATCTCTTATAAAAGTAGTACCTGCGGGTAGATAGATCAGTAATGAGAATAGCACGGACCAGATAATCGTGAACCGCCAAATGTCTTTTTGTTTGCGGGGTTGGTTGGGTTGGTTAGGTTACAAAGCTTCTTTTTTTATTTTACTCCCTTTTATGTTGTTTACCTGAAAGATAGTATAATGAGTGGGGAATGTCTGCAATGAGGTTTAACGGATCGAAACCGGGACCAAAGGGCCAATACAGGGAAGGCCACTCTGGCGCAGCTCTGTAACCGTAGGGCAATCTAAAAGAAGTCGACATTATATGAAAAGGAAAAAGGAACAAAGAAACAAAAAAAGGTCCGAGAATAGTTTAAATGACATCACACACTTTTTTGATCCTATTTATACATTTTTATTTTTATTTTCTTCTCCTTTTGTTTTTCTTTCACTCTTTTTTACAAAAAAAAAATAACACTATGACAAATCTCAGTGTGAAATTAAAACTTGCAAATACATTTGCCACACTTTTATTAGTTGGTTCTCAAGGATTTAGCTTTTCCGGCTGGTAAAATTATCAATGGGTGAGAAAGGTTGAAGGCGGGTTCCTAAAAAATGATGATTTTGATAGGTTCTTGGGACACTCTTATGAATTTGGACCAAGAGACTTTGTTATTATCTTGACCAGTTTGTTACAGTTGCTATTGATTGGATTTACCATTTACCAATATTTGCCCAGCGCACCCAAAGGTAAGTTTCCTATCTGAACCCCTCTCTCGCGTTTCATCCTCCCTAAACCCTTAAAATAGACGTATACGAGGCTATTGGTTTCTGGTATCTGTTGGTATCCGTGTTGAATAGTTCTGTGGCTATTTTATGGGTAAGTGCACAAGAAAAAAGGGGGAGAGAACAGACGGTATTAAAACGATTATAGTTTTTCCACCTTGATTTATTTGCGTTTGTCGGACTTTTGTGGCAATTGGCAACACTTGTATTTGTCTATCATCGACTCCGTGATTATCCTCCACGTAATGGTACAGATCATGCCTTTGTCAATGCACCTTTCTCCATCTATACTGCCTATTCCTTCTTTATTGTTCTCTGGCAAATCTTTCAATTCAGCAATGAAACAAAACATAACCAAATCGTAAGCGTCTATTTCATCACCTGATCCCTCGTCGGCTTTTGCATACAAAAGACTAATCTATCTATTTCCTTTGCAGGTTCACACATTTATCATTGTCGTCATTGGATTTATCTCGCTTCACTTGGTGGATTATTCTCACAGAAAGGATTGGGTTTATGCTTTGACAACTGCATGGTAAATCAAATGACTTTTTTTATTTTTTAATTGTTTACTAAGACAGGGCACGTAATAGGATTCTTTTGGGTGCAGCTGTCTTCCTTGTTGATACTCCCCACATCGTCTCTCTGATTGTGGTTGGTATTCTCGTCAGTGCCGTTGCACGTACATTGATTCCCAACTGGTTAGATCGTTTCAACCGAAGATTCAGTACCTGGGCTAACAGATTGGGTGAGAGAACTCCTTTGCTTCACTAAGCCACTTTATAGCGTTCGCTCTCGCTCTCTCTCTCTCTCTCTCTTACCCATCTCTCTCTCAAGCTCACACTTTCATAACGGCGCCTTAAATTTTTCTGTTATCAATAAAATTAAAATAACCGCCCCTCGATATCTTCTTTTTTTCCGCAGACATATTTTTTTTTTTTTCTTTTTTAAAAAGATGGCAGTGATGGATAATTTACCACAGAGTATTGTGAGTCAGATTGCATTTTATTTAAACAAGGCGGATTTATTATCACTAGCAACCTGTTCTAAAGCATATCATGACATTCTTCACAACCAAGATTTCTGGAAAAGGTAAAAGATGCACCTCTTTTCTAAGTAGACCCCCCGACTCACACCCCATATACAACGGACAGGAAAGCCATCCATGAATTTGGAGATATATTCCGTCTTTACCGTATCTTTGTCACATCCACCGGCTTAGAATTACCTACCGATTTATCCAACAAGTTTGGGAAAGAACCCGAGGATTGGTTCCATTATTATATCACCAAGGCAACCGCCCTTCACGCCACCGACCGGGATGTCTTGATGGCCCAAGCCATTAAAGAATACGAAGACGCACAAAAGTTCTTGATCACCTTTCAAGATGATATCAATTATTCCGTCCTGATACAAGTCGCCTCTAAAATGCTTTGGATATTAGGTAATACTATTATTTATTTTTTTTGCATAATCGTAAACCAAAGAACTTACTCGTACTTGTTCATTAGATGCATTTCCTTCTTACGCTGGATCGTATTACATTCTAAGTTACCTGTTATATATTGTCAATCGATTTGAAGATGCTCTTGATGTGATGGACATGGGACGTCTTTGTTCAACTTCATATCCACCATTCGACGGTAACAAAAAAAAAAGTATTTGACCGCTCCCATGGATCTAATTAATTTGAAAAACATTAGATCTAGAACGAGAGATATTAGCCATTATGCAAGGCTCAAAAACAGAAAAGGGTAATGTTCCTGTGTTGATTAACGAGAACCTGTCACCGGAATTACTGGTTGTTTTATTGGAAATATTTCATAAGTTTGACGCGGATGGGGATGATTGTTTGAGTCCAGAGGAACTGGATTTATTTGTGTATTCAACCAATGGCCAACATCCACCGCCATCATTTATAGAGCAAATGGGACAGAGGTTTGGTGCTAATGAACAAGGCTGGCTGACAAAGAAAGGATACCTGGTAAAGCATATACAAAAAAAAAAAAAAAAAAAAAAAAAAAAAAGTCTAACGTACAACCCACCTAATATTATCCCTTACATAGGCATTTTATCTGGAACAAACGTTGGGTGATCCATCCGAGACGCGTAAAGATATTCGAGCTCATGGGTATGATGGTAGTCTATTACGAAAGAAACTTTAAATATATATATATATTTTTATTATTATTATAAAAAACAATTTATTACTCTATTTTCTTTTTCTTCCACTTTTCCCAACGGTAGGTGATGGAGCGTCGCTCTTCAGCGCATTATCTAACGACCGAAAGATTTCATCATCGATATAATACGCCCCAAATAACCGTTCCAACATATGAATTCGATCCTCAATCTGTCCTAAGCGAACATCTTCCCTTTCTTCATGAGAAAACACCACAGGAGAAGCAGGAAGTAAATAACTTGGACTTGTATTGATCACCAGTCCCTTCTGAGCGCTATACGTAGGCTCCACGGCTGTGGGTGCCACATACACAGGTAAAGGCTCCTGCGTTGGGAAAAAATGCGTTTGCAATCCCCGCATCAAGGACGACCGTAACTGCCCAAACGACCATCGATGCATATACCCCCACGGCGATCTCGGTCGATATCCAAACAAGCACGATTGTAAGCTGAACAACAAGCCAAAGAGCCCACCAAAAATACCCATCGCATTCATCAACGAAAACGCCTTTTGCTCACGTAGTACTCTTGTCTGACAACTGAGCGGAATCAAGTGGATGGATCCTAGCGGCTGTGGTGCCCCCGAAGATGGATCATACATGGTCGGGAAAGATTCGGAGCTAGAGACTGTCTCGATTTCGTATTTGCTCTTGACATACGACGCTACACCTGCATAATTCCAAAGTCCCGATTGCAACGAAACGCGTTTGATCAGCTGGAACGAGATGGTGCTCACCACACCGAGATTCACCCGATGTGAGTTCTGGATCGAGCGTCCTTTCACGTACAGGTCTTGTTCGTACTTGTCGTTCCATTCAAAAGTGTCTCCGGGAGAGCTGAGATTGTAGATGGCTACATTGGGGTTATGAAACGTGTTATAAACGTCTACTTGGAGTTGTAAACCGTCATTAGGAGACGGCCCATAGTAATCAAAGAAAAGGAACGAGCCGTTACTTGATAAACGCTCTGAAGTCTCGCCTAAGCGAAAGGTCGTGGGTGCTCTGAAAAGCATACAGATGCGATCATCATCATCGGTAGGCAGAGGTAAAATCCAGTCAGAACAGGGTATACCGAAATCCGTGTTGCATCGAATATAGGGTTTGTCCGTTTGATCCCAGTCATCAAAGCAAAATTTCATGTCAGGTACATCTACTGTTTTATCTGAGGTTTCTTCAAACGACAATTGATCAATGATGGGACTATGAATCACTTGACTTGTCAATGTCCAAATCAAGTAAACGAATAGAAATAAAAACAAGAGTTTCAAAACTAGTCTTGATGTCTCTGCCCATCCTGGCTCCCCTATTCTTTTTTCAATTCATCAAATTACAAAAAAAAAAAAAAAAATGAATTAAAGGGTAAATATAAGTTACCTTGGTTTCCAAATCTCTCTTTTGATAAGGTGGATGGATGTATGGAATTTGGTCTGGATACGTTTCGTTCCTAACGTCCAAATGAGAACGCCACAAGATCCAGCAATAGCTAAACAGATACATGCAATGACCACCCATAGAATATCCATCCTGGCTTCATTGACCCTGATATCCGCTAGCTGCTTGGTCGGTGCAAAATCCTCCCAACTTTCGGTCGATATATCAAATACGCGAAAATGATCACACACTGTATGATAATGAATGCCTTTTTTTTTTTTGGAGGGGTGGGGGGATGGTTAATTTTACAATAGTCGATTCATTTTTTCTTCAACTCTTACCGAATCCGTACACTAGTTTTGTGTTGTTGATGATGGATACTGCAGCAAAAGATTGAGGAAAAGGGATATGGTCGTATTTCGGTGTGCGCCACGTCCATGTTTGTGTGTCCAATATCCCCACCATCTCTTTTGCATGATCCATTGAACTGCCTAAATAGATTTGAAACGGAGATACGGCTTCGTTCTGTCCTCCACATATAAATATATCTCCATGCGTGTCTAAAGATTTGCGTGATCAATGCGTCAGCTTTTTTTTTTTCTTAAAAGAAGATGGGATTTAGTATAACGTTACTCATGACAATGGCACTATGCGATCTTCGGGAAGCGGGTATCACGCCTTTTATTTGAGGTGGGTCCACCCAAATTGATGTACGTGTGTCATACATTAACAAGCGATCCATTGGTATCAGATCCAAAGGTCCCTCATGATTAGTAGTAGGACAATGGTATCCACCCAATATGATCAACCGTCCATCACTGTTCTCTTTTTCTTTTTTAGATAAAAAGGCTCAGAGAAAAAAAAAACAGACGAAAAAAAAAAAAAAAAAAAAAAAAAAAACTCACCTCAGCATGCTGGAGGTATGGCCACAACGTGTGATATGACTTGGTGAAGGGAGTAAATCCCATGTGTTGTATTCGGCTCGATATCGCCAAAAATCATGCATCTCAGTATTCATCTGCCCATCAATCCCTCCAAACAAATAAACATCTTGCTGCAGTGATGCAATAGCATATTCTTTTTTGGCTAGAGGAAGTGTACCTGTGGTGGGCACGATCGTGGACCAAGAGGTGTCTGTTAAATTCAATGAGTAGATAGACGTGGTGTTTAGGTCGTTGCTAGAAAAAACAAGGATGGATTCGTCGCGGAGGGCAACGCCAGGCGAGTATCGCAGGTTGGGTACAGGATGACTGGTGTTATTATGGATCAGTGGTGTAGGTGCTATGATATTGGATACATCTTTAGAGGATATAAGCCATACATTGGTAAACCCACGGGGTTTTCTATCACCGTAGAGATAGAGAGTGTTGTTGATGGTCACTAAAGACAGACCCGGGATGGAAAGGCCTTTACTGTAATTCTCAGTAGCCATAAAATAAGGAAAAAAAAAGAGAGAAAAAAAGACAATAAAAGATCAGGAGATCGACAAAGGAGAGATGTGTGTATATATATACATATACTAAAAAAAACCCCTTACATTTCAATTTATCTATCTTTATATGTACAAGAAAATTGGAGACCAAATAATAACCAAAAAAAAAAGGGGGGGGGATGGGTTACCATTGCACGATTTTAGCTACAAGTTCTTCTTCAGCAATATCGTCCTCTATTTTTTCTAATCGTTGCCAGTTGATTAAATCGCCATAATAAACTGTCAATGCTTTGATTTTGCCTTGTAATGAATTTTGTTCGATTTCACAGGTGCTGTCTGGACCAGCAAGTCGAGCCAACTGTTGAGGATTTGTGTTACGAGGTACAAAAAACGCGACATTGGGCGTGATTTGGGAAGCGATCTGATGGATTCTTAATCTATGTATAAAAAAAAGGAACCATAGTCAACATTCTATATCGTCTAAAACATGTATTTCCTACTTTACCCATCTCCGGGTATCATTGATTTCAAATCAAAGGTTTCTTCTGTCAAATACGAGGGCCCACCCCACGGTGGTGACAAAAATACCACATCTGCTTTTAAACGCGGTGCCAAATCAAAGAAATCACCCAGGATGAATTCAATACGATCCGCAACACCATAGATTTTAGCGTTTTCTCGGGCACAATGCAATTTGACAGGATCTAAATCAATTGCAATCACGCGTTCACACGTAAGCGCGAATTGGATCGAATTACCCCCGCATCCACAAAATGCATCAATCACAACATCCGCTTGACATCTTTGTGCAATGTGTCTTGCAATCTTTTCCGGTGTCACAGAAAACCAACCCTCTACATTAAGCATTAATAACTTCTTATGCCTTCCCTCCCCTTTTTTAAAATGTATCTTCTTTTACCTTTGTCCATTAAAATGCCCTGATCAAATCTCGAGAAATAAGCATATCTTTGGTTGTAATATCTGTACAAGATCATGTTAATGACCAAACGTAGGAGAGTGAAATGAATGTATGCTTTACTTTGCCATGCCAGGGGGCATCGTAGATTGTGTATACGACACCACAACATCATTGTACACTGGCGATACTACAGGTTCTATGTTACCTATCACAACAGGTTCCTGTTCCAATATTTTCTTTTTTCTCTGTCGCTTATTTCGACCATTAGGGGCTAAATAACCTGCATAAGGATCATTACGTGCGATTTTTTTAGTGTTGGAAAGAGAAGGGGCGTCTGTTGTTGTTGCTGCTGCTGATTCTTCTTTTGTTGTTGTTTCGGCTGCTACTGCTGCTGCTGCTACTGCTGTTTCGGCTGTTTCAATTTTCTCCAACTGTTGTGCAAGAATGCTCTTCACCATGTGAATTTCTTGATCGGTGATTCCACCATGTTCTGCCTCTGTTACGCCATAGGACTCAGGGGCCTCATTGTCAGACAATTGTGTCACGATCTCGGTTTCCATTAAGCAAGAATTATAAAAGTGTGTAAGCCTTTTGAAAAAACGGTTAAACATGATATATGTAAAAAAAACAGAAAAAAAAAAATCTTGGCTGGGAAAGACAGTCCGATATTTAAACCATTGACTGGAAAAGGGTGGGTGCATGAACCAAATTGGTGAACTATCAAACCAGCTTGACAAGTATTGACATGCTTATTTTCAATTGCGAGCCGCTCGGCCTGAATATGTGGAGGCTTATTGTTGATGTTTACACTTTGGCATTTATGCGCATGATTTATATCTTTACATAAATCTAATTCAAAAAGGGATCTGTGCTTAAATTATGTTGTCACTGATGTGCTATGTTTACAAAAGGTATACGTTTACAATACCGAGACTTTTTTTTATATACCATCCTGCTTTACTAAAGCTTGAATCGCCCTTTTAGCAGAAACGAAAGCCCGTATTAATTATTGTCACAGCCATCTTTTTTTTTTTTTCTTACAAAGATCATGCTGACTAAACAAGAACCACATAAATATTATTAGAGATTGTCTACTGGATTCTTTATTTTTATCAGACCACTGTAGATCTACTCATTCAGCAGATATGCTGCGCAAATTTACTTCTTTTTTTTTTTCAATAAATAGCTCTTTCAGATATTTTTCCACGGGTTTCTTTTTTTCTCTCCAGTACAAAACAAAAGCAATGATTCTTAACGCGCCACTTGCCAGAGTGTGTAATAGATCTACAATTAAAGTCGATGGTAATTATATTCGTGCTTCTGCTCGTCTAGTTCAAGATGGGATTAGTTTCACCATATATACAAGCCATCCCCAGTTTGTGTATTACCTTGAAAGAAATATGACTCCAGAAAGCTACCACGAAGTTACTGGCAGTTTCACCATTACCACTTATCTCTCACCAGTCAGTAGATGTCCAAAGTACTTGATCAAGGTCTACCCTACTCGCATCGGCCCCATCCTGATGCAAAAGAACCTGATCCCAGCCGGTGCTACTGCTATTGAAGATGGCACGCCCACAAAGAAAATGGAGTTCTGCGTCGGCCTTTATGTATTGCAACATTGGGATTCTCTGAGTACCGCAAAAGGCAATCGAGCAGAGATTGCTGAAAGAGTCTTACAACAATTCCACCTTCTTGTTGAAGCAGGATCTATCGTTGGTACGGCTGCTTCCGTTGCCCCTTTACACTTGGAGGAGACCTTTGCTACTTTTTCCGGTATTGCCACGCCCACTAGGTTCTTTCGTCCTGAAAAGAATGTTGTGTTCGAAACAGCTTTCCCAGCTATCGATTTCCAAAACATTACTGATACCATGGGGCCTCTCATACTTAATTTGACGGTTAAGGAAACAAACGAACTCCCACCCCCACAAGAAAAACAAGATTAACTATTGGATAATTCTCAACTAACTACTTTAACATTTGCTCAACTTTTATTTTCTTTCATTTTTCAATTCCATAAAGTAGCTTATCCCCCCCCCCTCCCTGACTTGTTTTTAACAATTATGAAATAAAACCCACGTTTACAAAATCTTATTATTCTAACATGGTTACTAAGAGCAAGATGATTATAGAGCTCATAGGACTGAATCCCTAAAGGGCTATATGTGTTATAATGTAGTCATTAATCAAAAATCAATCACCCTCTTTGATAAAAATACTATTATACTCGAGATAAAATTAAGCTCAGTGGGGCCCAGTGGTTAGCATCCGTGTCATTATATCCCAAGTCACAACTTGTAAAGCGAGTTTATTTTACCTAAGGCGTGTCTTTCTTGCAGATATTCTATTTCGCATAATTTCTACACCTTTATTTATGATACACCTTGTAGATGAGCGTGCGTATGATTAATCGCCATCTATCGTGCGGTTCTACATCCACCATGACATCCCCAAGCGCGAAGATTTCTCTCATTTCATTCGTGGTTGCAGCCAATTGTGTAGTAATTCTCGTGTCTATTTGATAGTTTTTAATTGTTAAGTGTAGTTTTATTATCCACCTTTTAACTCGGGACTCTTGAAGAAAATCATAATGTTGCTCTTTATTCGGAGGGTTTTTATGAACGTCATTGTGAAATATCAGCCAAAAGTAAACTTTCGTATTTCTAATACTTCTGATTAGCAACCCAATAGTAACTCACAAAACCGCTCATCCCGAATGAATTATCCAGCCAGTAACAAACGTTTATCACATAAAGACGCTTTGATGGCATATAAATACTTTCTTGTCATTTACATGAATATTTTACATTTATGTCTCGACATAAGAAAAAGAAATACTCTTCAAAATAACTGACATTTAAAATTGTCATTCCAAAATAGCTAGATTTCGTATGCAATTGAACAAGGCTTCAGAAGTATTATCTTGAGCTATTCTTGTCAATCCCTATCATAAGTGGTTTTCTGAGGCGTCTCTTCTTGAGGATGGCAGTAGTAATGTCTAGTTACTCCAAAATTCTTTTTTTTTCGCCTTGCACAGTTGGAGGTATTGTAGTCATTGCATGGTATGGTTGGTAATGTTTCGAAAAAATATACCAAATATGAAGAAAGGCACAGTACGGCCCTTTTTTTTTTGTCTCAATGGCAGTAGTACAGCTTTCTTGTGCACATAAAGGTTATTTCGTGTACAAAGAAAACATGTTTGTTATGTTATACACATGTTTTACTGCTACTATGCAGGCTATTTGTGTGGGTATAATCAAGGTTTAAAAGGATACAAAATTTCTAAAAGCATATCACATACATCCATAGACCCTTTCTTTCTTTTTTACTTACAGTCACAGTGACTTTTCTTTCTGCCTTCACATGAAATGATTATGCATGAATCAAAAAATCCCCGTCACGAAAGGGTCGTGTGATTTCTTAAAGGGGGTATAAAAAGGGCTCATTTTGCAATTTTTTTTTTCTCCACAAAAGAAGCCAGGGATAGCGCGAGCACTAGGAGTTTGGCTACCGGTGGTTTATTTTACGTGTTGGTCTCATAGGAAATTGCTTCTGAGTGATTGCTTATGTGTCTCTCACCACGGTTTTCTTAATATAAATGAAGATGAAAAAAAAAAAAAATCTTATTCTTTTTGGTCTAATCGTTTTTAATACTTGTTCCTTGAAATCATTAAACCAATATGTCTACAGTTATAAAACTAGTGTCAACGACTTCAGATTACTTAATTGCTAGTCTCCTATTTACCAATCCCAAAGCTTTTGAAAAATTTGCCCTTCGAAATGACCCCCACGCGTTGTAAAGCTACAACTGGGTCTACATTTATTCGCTAGTTGACACATGTTATTTGGTCATTGTTACTGAAAGCGATGTTGATTTCGACCTAAACTTGCACTTGACTAAAGACGCCTGTAAAATATGGAAGATGATGTTCGACATTGCTTTGGAAATCACCCTGGATCAACCCTATGCATTAGTCAGCCTTTCATTGTCTCAAAGAGCCTTTTTTTTTTTTTTTACTTATTAGCATTACAAACATTTTTCTGTGCGAAGATTTTGTGGATAATATTCAGTGGTGGAAGTTGAGATAGATTGATTCGGGAATGATGTACAAAAGTGTGTGGTCTCTCGCATCTCAATTAATACATTCAACCAATACACTGATTGATTTAATCTCTAGGTCAAACCCACCGAAAAAATTGTTTGGAAATCAACACATCAAATGAATGCTGATATTTAGAGGAATAGAACAGCAATTAGTGAAATGAAACATCATAGTAGTAGAAGGTACTGTGATTTATTTCACCTCTCGTACTTGGTCGTGTCTGGCATTTAGTGGATTATATACTCATATGTACCAACAAGAGGAGGATATGCGCGATCTGGAAAGAGGAGAATACATGGTGAATGGTACAAGTGAGCTTTTGATCACCGAGGCCCATTAAGAAGAGATGTTAAAGGCCAGTGTGAGGAGGTTTATAATTATGGTGTGGAATAAATTATGTTAGTGGAAGAAGTGCAATTCAGGTAAATAAATTGAGATTACAAGGGCAATTAAGACATTTGAGACTATTTATAAAATAAATCATTCGAGAGCGTTCTTATTTATAAAAAGCTTGTCTTATGTGTCATTATTTTAAATGTACCTTCGAATTGTATTATAAGCATCTGTAGCTTTTTTTTATGAATGTATGTCTAAATTAAATAACACAACGACAATAAGTTCGTAATATCTGCTCGAGATAAATGACCAATAATCTTGGTCTCAGTTGTCAATATAGAAAAGCTCCAAGGTAAAAAGCCAATCAATGCTTGCGCAGAAAAAAAAAAAGTTTATATTCTGTCAATGACTTCCTCGAAGATTCAGCCGCACACACATTCACCAAGTTTCGTATTGTTGCGGATAAAACAGGTATGGTATCTAATAAAAATATTTATCAAATCACACTAATCATATATTATGGATTGCTCCGCATACCTCTGAAGGCTATAAAGGGTGAAACCGTGTGGCGAATAATACAATCTGATAGGCTGGTATACCTTACTCTGCTTCTAATTCGCAGCCAGCTAAGAAATGACTACCATTGCTAAAGATAGAAAGTTTAAATCGATTAAGGTATTTGAACTAACTACTTGCTCATCTGAATAAAATTTGGGCAGAGCTTGAGTTCGAAGCAGAAGTCGCTGGGGTGGGAGAGGAGTTTGACAAAAGTCATTGATCATTTCTCATAGATAGCAGGAAACCTATACTTCTCATTAAAGCTGTTGCTTCTTATTTCTGTTGTAACGAGGTTTTCATAAACCATACTTCGGTTTCGATAACAATTATGACCTTCACTGTGGTATAATACAGTTGTGCTTTGGAAAAGCCTCGTGCTGCCGTAGGCTTGTTTCGTGCAATGAAGTAAACTGTCACGGATCTGCTTGTTCTAAACAAATCCTAATGTTAAACTCTGTATATGTGTCGCTATTTTAAGCAAAAGGGTATCACAAGACCCCAATTGAAAGGGCATTTTTTATGCAAAATTGTTTAAAACTTACACATTTGCTCAATTTTTTATGGTTTTGGTTATGAGACAGAGTACAAAATAGCTACGAATTGACAAAATAATGAAAGAGGCAAACTGTCAAAAAAGGGTTTTTTGTTATGATGATTCTAGGTTTCAGGAACATAATTTGCAATATATATTACGAACCAATAAGCGTATGAGACTTATGGAAAAAAGAGGTATTTTCTATGGAAACTTTGGATAATTTAAGCGGATGTCTCAAAATACTTCAAAGCTCACTGCTTGATTTTGAGCTCAGATTAGAAAATACCTTATTTTTAGGCGCGCAGGTGCGGGTGGGGGGAGGAGCGGTAACTTAAAAATCTTCTCTCCACTCTTTTTATCAATGTCCGACATTTGACGTTATTCTCATTGTGATGCTCTGAAAATAGCTTAAAATCCACAATGAGGTAGTAAGCGTTTACTAAAATGTAATTGTGTATTAAACAAAATACTTGAAGCAAATGACAAATTAAGTAATCCTCTTTATCTAGATAAATGATAAACTCTCTATTTTTTTATTTATTTTTTATAATGTGAGAGGGGTCCCTTCCCTCTGTGACAAGCTATTGGTTGAAAAAAAAAAAAAAAAAATTACAGGATGGCTTAAAAGGGGGCCATAATTCTACGCATTTTTTTTTTCTAGATCAACCCTTGTTTACTTTACTTAAATTAACAATGTTCAGTAAAGTCTTAATACCCTCTGCTCTCAAGTTGTCTGCTGGTCCTCGTACCTTTGCTACTTTATCAAGAAGTATTAGCAGAATTAGTCCTGGTAAGTTAAATAGGAAAGAGTTACAAAGTATTATTTTTACTTATTCAGATCTCAATTCAGTTCGTTCTCTTATCCGTAATCAAGAGATCCGTCCTCGTATTTTAAACGATCTCAAGATCTCTCCTTATGCTTTCCTCCACACACAGTCTACAGCTCCTACTTCAGTCGCTGAGCTTGTCAAGGAAGAAATCAACGACGATGTTGTTCCTGCCATTGAACCCGTTGCTGTTGTCGAAAAGATGAGATTTGATGCCATTGAAGCTATCAACCCTATCACCCAAAGAGCTATCAAGCAAGTATTCAAGTATGAGGAGATGTCTGCAGTTCAAGAAGCTGTCTTGATGAAATTACCCAACGAAACCGATATGTTTGTCAAAGCCAAGACAGGTACTGGTAAGACACTTGCGTTCTTGACTGCCGCTATCGAGACTGCTGTTGCCGGTCAATCTGCCAACGATATGAAGCACTTTGAAGGCACCTCCATCATGGTTATCTCCCCTACCCGTGAACTTGCTAACCAAATTGCTGATGAGGCTCAAAAGTTGGTCAACTATTATCCTTTCAAGGTCCACTGTATGGTCGGTGGTGATTCCAAGAGACGTCAAATCATGAACTTGGAACGTCGTCGTTGTGATATTGTTGTTGCTACCCCCGGTCGTCTTCAAGATATGCTCTCTTCCGTTCCTCGTTTCAAGAAGATGTGCGAGAACTTGAAGGTGCTTGTTTTGGATGAAGCCGATCAATTATTGGATATGGGTTTCAAGGCTGAACTTCAACGTATTTTGAGTCAAATCCCTGAGAAACGTCAAACTATGCTTTACTCCGCTACTATTTCTCCCGAAATCCGTAACAATTTGGGTAAATTTGCTCTTTCTCCCAACTATGACTTGATTGATACCGTCGGTAAGGATGATGTGAATACCAACATTAACGTCAAGCAATCCGCTTTGGTTGCTCCCTATGGTGATCAAATGGCTCTTATCCGTAACACATTGGAGACCCATGAAGGTGCCACCAACGGTAAGGCCATCGTTTTCTTGCCCACTACCAAGGCTACCATGGTCTATGCCAATGCCTTCAAGAGATTAATGCCTGATCGTATGGTCTATGAGATTCATTCCAAGAAGGGTCAAGATCAACGTTCTCGTATTGCCGATAAGTTCAGAAACTCCAAGGAATCCAGCATCTTGTTCACATCCGATGTCTCTGCTCGTGGTGTTGATTACCCTGGTGTCAAACTCGTTGTTCAAGTCGGTGTTCCCTCTACTCGTGAACAATATATCCATCGTCTTGGTCGTACCGGTCGCGCTGGTCGTGAAGGTGAAGGTATTATTGTCTTGGCTCCTTTCGAAGAAGCTTTCTTGCACAAGGAAGTTGCTGATCTCCCCATCGAAAAGGTCGAATCCGTTGCTCTTACTCAACAAGAAATCACCGAAACCAATGAACTCGTTACCAAGTCTATTCACTCTATGGAAGAAGATATGGTGAGAGAAATTTATACCGCCTACTTGGGTTATTACTCTGGTAGAATGCCCATGTTGGGTCAACGTCGTACAATGGCTTTAACCGAAGCCAACAAGTTTTTGGAAGGTCTCGGTATTACAGAAATCCCTCATTTGAGTCCTCGTTTCTTGGCTCAACTTGGTTTAAGCGGTGCCGGTGGTGGAAATGATCGTGGTGGAAGCCGTGGTGGATTCAGCCGTGGTGGTGACCGTGGTGGATTCAGCCGTGGTGGTGACCGTGGTGGATTCAACCGTGGTGGTGACCGTGGTGACCGTGGTGGATTCAGCCGTGGTGGTGATCGTGAAGATCGTGGATTTAACCGTGAGCGTCGTGATAGCTTTAGCAGCCGTGATGATAGCTTCGGTAGCTTCAAGCGTCGTGATGATTTCGGATCTCGTGATGGTGGCTTCAAGAGCCGTGATAACGACCGTGAAGGTGGTTTCAAGAGCCGTGATAACTTTAACCGTCGTGGTAGCTTCAACCGTCGTGAAGACAAGTAAACAACTTGACAGCCTTGCCCTCAACCCCTCTCCATCTTTTATTTTTCTCTTTTTAAATTTGGAAAAAAAATTATATAACTTAGAAATTTCTGTAAATAACATTTTTATCCCATTTTCCCTTTTTCATTATACTAAATAAAACCTTAAACAAATTATTTCAAATCACCACTACTATTATTTTATTATTATTATCTTCTTTGTTGAAACGCAAAAGGTTGTCCTGGTGTAGGCACACGCTGTTGTTGTTGTTGTGGAAGAGGAGGAGGAAAAGGTGGCTTCGAAAAGAAATTTAATTGTTGTTGTTCCAACATACTCACAAGAGGAGGCCCATGCGTATCTTTTAAGTCTTTAGGAGGTAAAGGAGATACCTTCACTAAACGCCAATTATCTTTGGAATAGGTAGGTGTGATATTTGCATAAGGTGGTAAATTCTCGGCTTTCTCGGTTGTAGGGAAAGAAAATATTTTGTGAGGTGGTAATGTGCCTCTGTAGGCCGACTCAAACATAGGCAAACGTTCCATCGTCTTTTCTATAACGTCATTATTCGTTGTCGCATTGGGTGGTAATCTCGCCAACATACTCGTCATATTGCTTTCTAATATTTTGGCTACAAAGATCACAATTATATATTAATTCAAAAACCCCATGGATGATCGACCCCCTAAGCACAAAAAAAACTTACCAATCTCAATTTCCTTTTCATTAACAGCTTTCCAGTCTGACTCCTTTCCATCCGTAAATCTAGTTTTTTGATAGTTGACAAGTTCCTCTAGTAATTCACTATTTCGCTCTAATTCTTCATTCACATTTTCGGGTGCTTTATCCATGGCTGCTTCAATCACGTTGATATCAAGACCTTGTTGTGCTAACCAAGATGCATTAATCTCTGTATCTGACTCCTTTTCCATACTGCTGGTGGTAGATTTGGGTTGATTTTCCTGTCTTTTGTGTCTTTTTGCGGATCGTCCCATATAAGTGTGTTCATACGTTGCGTTAGCATTGTTGGAATCAGAAGCGGGTGCGAAACTCGAGAACGCACCAAAATCTAACCATTGGATGGGTAATATGGGTTTATCTTCATGTTTCAACGTTTTGGCGAAATATTTCGGTGGTGGTGCAACCACTTGCTTGAGTGAAGGCACTTCTTCTTCCCTCGCAGGTGGTGCCGGATGAATGATAATCTCTTGTACATTGGATGCTGTTTATTTATCAAAAAAAATAAAGTTAGTTTTTTTCAAAAAAAAAAAAAAAAAAAAAAAAAAAAAAAAAAAAAAAAAAAACTTTTGCTCCCGCTCTTACGTAAATTAGTCAAAGGGCCAGCAGAAGAATTCTTTAAGGTCATGTCGGTAAAAGCATAACCATCAGGTGTAGGTCGAAATAAGGCGGAGAGCTGATACAGGGTCTCTGATTCTGTAATGGGTTGATTTAATCGTTTCGATTCGAATCGTAGGCTGTTTTCGGCAAATGCGTAGAGTTCTTTAAACGCGTCCATATCTGTATGGGAGGAACGAGTGAAGGGTAAAATAGTCAACAGCAACTCGTCAAAATCAGACTAAAAGAGTATATAAGTTTTCAGCGTATGTTACTCGTATTTGATCTTTCTTCTCTTCCTACCTTTAAGGCATTTATGTCCTTGTATTTTCCCTTGTAGACACGATCTTCAATAATGTCGAATGTGATGGCGTTTTCATGTCTTGGTGTCCATAACAGATATCGTTTATCCACACTACAAACGTTATAACCTTATTTAAAAATTCGCATAATAATAAAAACCAAAGTCATTGTATACTTTAAAATCGCCTCAAGAAACTGAACCATGATGCGTTGTTTGGGTGTAGGATCTAACAGTGCCTCTCGTTTCTTTTTGGCTTCAAAAATTTCTTTACGTGACTCAAGGGAAGATTCTTTCATGACGGTGCTGCTTTCCATTGGCGATTTTCCTGCTGTTAACCTCGTAGTTGGCATGATTAAAAAAAGAAAAAAAAGATGTCGTTGTTACTTCAATTCTCCGCCCTTCATTGAAAACAAACTCATACAGTTACTGTCCCGGTCAAACAATAAAATTCCGAGCCGGCCCCCTTTTTCTTGTTTGCAGGTCATACATTTTTGAAAGTTTACAAATAGTGGCAGAGCGAACTAACATAAATGAACAGATGGACAGGTGGATTCAACCCGGGATTATTTCGTTGAACCTTAGTTGAAGCAGTTCAACGTAAAAGCAACACGACATGCCTCAATTTTTCACCCAGACTGTGTTTGTCAAGGATTATGCAGTCGGTGAAAAGGCTAACATTGAAGCCATGTCTCCTGTTGGAAAAATCTTTGCTGGTAAGTTAATCGCAAGAATAGAAATATGGTCCTTTAGCAAGGCCAACAATATCCCTCTGGAATTTTTAAGAGCAATGAATGTCACAGAAAGCATTCTGGTAAGTAGTGTGGTGCAAATAACGAACAACATAATATCTGTTTAGGTTTAATATACATGGATATAATGCATAAATGTCGTTTAATCAAAAGGGCATAGCTACAGATGAGAGCGGCTTCAAATGATCTAACAGAATTACAAGGTTGTTCTGCATCTGTTTATACTCGCAAGAATAGCGAAGCTTGCTATCAGGCTTATCAGTTCACGCAACATGATAGGAAAATCATGTAGATATTTTAAGGCAAGGAGATTTGTTACAACAGCACAAAATCTAATTAAGAGTTTCGTTGTTACGCTTATATCTGGACAAATACAAATCCAAGTGAAAAGTAAGGTAAAGTACAAAAGTGATAAATAGAGGAAGCCTTTGAAAAAATCAATAGTTAGAAATCTATGATCATAAAAAAAAAAACCTTGTTTGCAGCATAAAGAAACTATACTAGGTCAATTAGTTAATTATACCAAATTACCCATTAGCTGAATATTTGACTGGCATAATTTCACTTGTAATAGTAGTATTGAATACATATCATTTTCTGTTATATATATTTTATACATAGCGAGAGCAATCATTTAAAGAAAAAGAGGGGCGTCCAAATAATTTGATAACATCGCGTATCTTACCTAAGCGAAGCGGAGGTCAAAAAATATATGGTCAAATACGCCCTTTTCTTAAAAAAATGGGATAAAGCGAAGGGGAGGCCTCATTTTTTTTTTCTTTTTTTCTTTTCTTTAACGATTCACTTTTTACCATGACCATTAAAATATTAAACGCTTCAGCAATAAGACACTTGCACTCCGGTCAAGTTATCGTTGACATTCTGGCTATTGTCAAAGAATTGTTAGAGTAATGAGCTTTTCCTACTTTTTTTCTGTCGGGAAACAACTCGATTGACAACTATATAGAAATTCTTTAGACGCTCATGCGACAAGCATTGACCTTGTATTTATGAATAATGGGTTAGAATTTGTTCAAGTAAATAAATCTAGACATGTACAAGAACACTGTTTATATTATGCAAGATACTGATAAGTGTAACATAGATCAAAGACAATGGTGAGGGCATTGAAGAAGGCGATCGGCTATGCGTAGCAAAAAGACATTATACGTCGAAACTCTCAGAATTTCATGATTTGGAGGTCATCCAAAGCTACGGATTTCGTGGTGAGGCATTAAACTCGATCTGTGTTGTTTCCGATAAAGTTGTTATCACGACAAAGACGAAGACTGATCCTATCGCAAAGCAGTATGATGTAAACAAAGAAGGGACCATATCGAAGTAAGTGTATTTCAATAAGAGAAAGAAAAAAGAATCATTGACCACTATTTATTGATAGCGAGAAAGTTGCGAATACAATTGCTTCATCTGGAACAATTGTAACACTGTACAAACCTTTCTACAATTTACCAGTAAGAC
The DNA here is from genome assembly GCA_016758985.1 of Mucor saturninus. NCBI lineage: Eukaryota > Fungi > Mucoromycota > Mucoromycetes > Mucorales > Mucoraceae > Mucor > Mucor saturninus. The sequence continues at coordinate 49,847 of JAEPRD010000109.1, forward strand.
GACAATTGGCCCAAAAAAATGCAACAAGTACCATGAAAAAAGTTCAAGAACTATTGACAAAATACGCATTGGCTCATCCAAATGTCAGATTCGCTTGTACTCAATCAACAAATGCTGGCGGTAGAAAACCTTCTAACAATACATGGATCAAACCTATAACAGAAACAATAGAAACGAGTGTCTCCATACTATTTGGACCTCGTCTTGCTGATATGACTGAGAGATTTATTGAAACAGATGAAGAGGATCCGATACTAACTGTAGATGTTGTTCTTCCAAAAAAGAACTCTGGTAATATTTGATCAAACTCTTCCATATGTCAAAAAAAAAAATTATTAAGATTTGTTTAGATCCGTCCATCGTCTTAAAGGGTCCGGAAAACGTATTTTTTTACTGTAATCAACGTCCGATAAACTATGTCAAATCTGAATTAAAAGACATTGTCAGCAACATTCGTGTTAGATATAAAGATGCTATTGGGTTAAATGTTGACAATAATCAAAAATTACCGTTTATCTATCTTGATATTCAGATACCTCCGAGTGAATATGACGGTACACACCTTATATTTAGATTTTTTAAGACTGCGGAGCAACTAACATCTAGGTTATATAGTGAATGTTGAACCAGATAAAACAACTGTCTTATTCCACAAGAAAGATCGTATCTACAACATTGTAAAGAAAATCCTGGATGAAATCTACCCAACAAAAATGGAAAAGTTCTTTAATAAGTAAGTTGACGCCGCTACAAAACCCAATATGAGTGCTCTCCCTAATGTATGAATACAGGCCCGATTCACAAGTAAGTGCCCCGTCTGTTATCCAAAAAGATTCTACCCCACCGCCAAGTGATTGGAATACATCGATGCTCGAAGATATGGATCCCAATGTTGAGACAAGAAATAAAGAGAATACGTTTGGAAGAACTGGAATGGAAAACTGGCAAATTGACAATGCGTCAAGTAGTGAACCCGATAAGACCGTGACAACTATAATCAATGTCACTGATGATGAACCAGATAGATCTTTAGAAAATACCAGGATACGTATCGACAAAGTACCACCTGAAGCACCACAAAAGACCATTGATCCGAAGAATACGAGTATGACAAGTTCAGCTTCTGTCAACTTATCATCCCTTGTAAATAAGACCTCTAGAATTACAGATTTCATGCCAACGACATCTAAAAAACGTGCTCTTGAGGATGATTCTATTCACCGTTCGACAATCGTTTCTAATGTAGAAAACAACGGGCCTCAGATGATTCGTCAAGTACAAAAAGTACCACGCATTCATTCGCCCCCACCCCAAAATGTGGGATCCCATAAACCTGCCCTTTCATCATTACAACAACTCCAAGAAACCCACGTCAATCTACCAGGACCATCTGATCTTACACCACGCGAGAAGCGGCCGTCTGATTTGTCCTCACCATCATCTTTTAATCAAGCACCGAAAAAGTCGTCACCGATCGTTACTAGGAAGGCCCCTCCTATGAACCAATTATGTAATACACTGAACCAATCCTTGGTCATTGATTATAATATAGAGGATATGAAGGCAACCTATCCTCGACGAAAGGAAATACTGTCGGAGAGTTACCGGATCCGTCTGCAAGATTACATGGTCATGAACGATTATGATCGAGTCGGCCAAATTACCACGTTACTAAAATCACCACTTGGATTAGAAAAACATGGGTTATCATTTTACACCCGAGCAAATCCATCTGTGATTGACAAGCATAGGCATCAGATCTGTCAATTGGGTGTGGTCAAATTAAAACCACTTTACATTCATGCTATTGTCAATAGACTAGCCAAAGAACACAAGATCATTTGCAAAAGAGCATTTGATAGACCCGTACAAATGTACTTGGACCCACAAGATACACTTTGTCCTGTTTTGTTAAGTTTGAAAAGTAAGGAACAACTCGTAGAGGATGATCTTCATGGACAGAAAAAAATTACGTATAGTGAAATCGTGGACGACATTATCGTATGGAATGGATTCAAAGCCAGATGGCGTAAAGGTATTTTTTTTTTTTTAAAAAAAAAAAAAAAAAAAAAGAAGCATGTATGATGAAAACTTATTTTAAGATGCATATTTCGACATTTTAGATCTCTATTCCGGTAAATTAATCGTACAACTCACAGGGATTTATTCGCTTGGATCAGGATATGGTACTTCTGACTTTAGAGAACTGCTTTCGCTCATGGCCGATTCACGCAAAGGAGAGTTCGTAAGACCGAAAAAGCTTATGGATCATTTAAAATCAATTGCAGAGGAGATCTTTAATACTAGCAAGCAATTGACAGATTATTCAATGCGAGACATAGAGAAAGGTTTGGAAAGTCTCTCTTGGGTCAAAGGAGACAACGCATGGGAGCTGGGTCGATCGAAAATTGAAAACAAAGTACTTGCTTGTACATTAAATAGCTTGAATTTATAAGGGATTTTTTTTTTTTTTTTTTAAAAAGTAGCTAATTAAAATAACGCATTTATCATGAAGATGTCATGCAAAATATAAAAGTTATCGACTGGGATCAATAAACTTGTTCTTGTTTATGTTGTTGATAACAGTGATGTTGTTAGTAGTTAATAACATACAAAGGGATAGTTTTAGTGATTCCCAAAAAAAAAAAAATAGCAGGCTAAATTTAAAGTTGCGTTATTGACACATCCAAAAAGAAAAAAAAAAAGGTACAGATCTGACATTCCAAATTAGGCGATCCCCACGTGTAAAAAGGATGGGTTAATACATGACAAATATGACAAACACCCTATGGATAACACGATATAGTCTTAATTAAACTGAACACACACAGAATTAAAATAAACCACACTAAAATAAGTGTTCCATCATGTCAAGTTGGGGTATCTTGTTACACTTGTTCCATTCAACAAACAACAACAAAATAAAAAGTTTTTCTTTTATTTTTCTTTTTCTCTCTCTCTCTCTCTCTCTCTTTTTTTTTTAAAAAAAGTCCCAAGCAATGTACAACAAGATTAGAAGAAGAGAGGATTCAAAAATAAATTACGCTCGCGATTACCTGGACCGTGACAGTGGTATTGTGACAGAATGTGAGTCGGACGCTGACTACCATCGTCCCCATTATATCTTTAGTGATGACGACCAGGATGTGCATCACGCTTTGAATCAATTAGGTGACATTCACCATATTCCACAACAGCAGCAGCAACAACAACAACAACAACAACCGATGGACAGCGTGTACAGTTCACCCAGCTACTATACGAGTTTAGCAGACCAATCCGTGACGCTGATACGACATTATTTAAAAGACAGTGGATGGAAAAAAGTGTTGAAGCATAAGAGCGGCACAACAGTCTATATGCTTCAAAGTGCGGTAGAAAAGACAGCCTTGTTTCGAGGTGAAGCTATAATTCAAGGGTTTACCCCTCAGTCGATCTTTTACGTCATTGGCATGCGAAAATTATGGGATGAGCAGTAAAGTTTTTTCCAGAAATCATAAAGTGTGAACCTTTCCCCCTTATTTTTTTTTTCTTTTCTTTTTGTATAGGTTTGAGGAAGGAAAACTGATTGATAATTTAAATGATACGACTTCATTGACCTATGAATCTTACAAATCCACCACCACTTCAAAGTAACGTGCAACATTTTCCTAATAACTTTTGTTTTTGTTGACACATTTTTTTACATATAGAGCATATGATTTGACTCTGGTAGAAAAAATTGAATGCTCCTCAGACGGTGAAATTTTATTTGCATGTACCAGTATTGATACAGCCAAAGTACCAAAGACACCTGGTAAAAACCGAAACCAAGTCAAGGTAAAACATACACTCCCTTATTGAGTTTTTTCTCATCTTGAGGACTAATAACAAATGATTTTAATATCTACATAGTTACAAGGATGGATACTACGACAATTAAATACATCACCCGTGTCTACTAAAGTCACGTATATAACACAAGAAAATATCAAGGGTTGGATACCAGGTTTAACAAAAAAATCGTTAGCTCGTAAACCCTTGATTATTGCATCCATTGATAATTACCTTCGACAAAAATCACATCGACTTCGGTTGCAATTACCTCCTGCATCATCCACATCTACTCTACAAACCACTACACCATCTAGATTATCCCCCCAGTAAGTAGCTTTTTTCTTGAAGAAAGAAGAAAGCCCCGACTAACCCTAGAATGTTTGATAGAAGCATACTTCAACATAATAATAATTCCAGTTCTTCCAACAATATATCGATTATCACACAGACATCACCTACTTTAGGACCTTCCTCTTCTGTAGAAACCGTAGATAAGAAATACAATACCATCATCCTCTCCAACCCTCCACCTCGTATATCCTCCCTTGCCACCAAGAACTCAGGCAAGACAAAGCATATATCCTTTGCAGATGAAGTTCAATTACACAGTCCACCTTCTACAAGTTCTTCTTCTTCAGCAAGGTCTTCCTTGAACGATGAAGACACACTTTCCACCACCAGCAGTCCTCTTCCTCCTCCTCCACCATTACCGCCAATGCATCAATTATCACCGATTCATGAAGTGTCTCCTAATTCACTTCCTTTTTCAAGTACGACGACGACGGGGAAGAAAGAGTTCAGTAGTGCGAAGGCAGTGGCCGGGTCTAAATTATACCCGGCGAGTCGACATCGTGTGGAGCGCAAGCAATGCATGGACCAGTTGAAAAAGTATGCACATAGTGACATTAACGATTGGAAGTTGATTGGTGAGAGAAACGAGCGTACAAAGGTGTATACGCAAGCAGTGGAAGGTAGCAAGTTACCCATGATGCGTAGTGATACAACGTTTTATGGAACGTGGACACCTGAACAAATCTGTTCTGTTGTTCAATGTTTTGGAGCGCGAAAGATATGTAAAGTCAGAACGATGATTGCTTGAAACAAACAGGAATACTGACGTGACCGAGATTTTTTAACATGTTTTTTTAGGGGACGACTATTTTGAAGATGGACATGTGGTAGAAAGATTTTCACAAAAGGAGTACTTGATCTATATGGAAATGAAAAGTTTATTTCCTATCCAAAGTCGAGATTTCTCGATCCTGTCGTGTATTGAAAGTAATGTGAGCAGTGGTACAATTTATGTGGCATCCACCAGTGTGGTGGACGAGTTGATCCCACCCGTGTCACATCATATGCGTGGCACCTTTTTAACCTATGGTTGGGCCTTGGAACCACTCCGATCCATACAGCATCGATTGATTGGGGTGAAAGCAACGTTTATTGCTCATTTGGAGATGGGAGGTACCACACCTCTACCGTCAGCCATCTCACGTCTACTGACCAACGAACTCCCGGTGTGCACAGACCGTGTACAGAGTTATTTGAGACAGCATGGCTGTCCCCCTTATATTCGACGCGTGGCGGGTAAGATTACGTTGGAAGCGTTTGATGAAAAGGAGAAGCAATACACCATTCATTTTACAGCGAAACATGCACCATCAGCCAGACAATATCGGAGTCGTAACACGAGCGTCTTGGAATCCATGTGGTGTACAGACCTACGCACCCATCCCAGCATGTATCCGTTTGGGTACACGGTCGAGAGTCAGCCGGAGACTGGTGTACGTGTCGAAATGAGATCGGATGCGATGGGCATGAGGATTTATACGGAGAGAGAGGAGTTGGATGGACAGACGGTAACGGTATGTATCAGACAGAATCGTGAGTGTCTACCCGGTGGAAAGCCGATGTTTCAGTGGAACGGGACTGTCTTATTGAATGATGTGGAAGAAGAAGAAGTGAAGACGGATGTTGATGTACCAACGATCCAAGGTTAGTAGATATATGTAAAAAAGGGATAACACCGATGTATGTTAATTTGTTATTGGTAGAAGACAAACCGCATGATGATAGAATTGAACAACCCAATAACAAGGTAAAAGGACAAAGAAGAGAGATAACCAAGTTGAATAATTTTTTTTTTTATTTTGTGTGAATAGGACGGACGAAGAAACAGCCATTTAGTGATTCTAAGTGATGATTTGACTTTTACAGGACATCAATTTTCTTTTGTTATTTTATTAATGGTGATTTGTTATTATCTTGGTAAATTCTCTTGTCGTTGTTCAATCTAGTGATCTGCTATAAATAAACGACTGGGTAGTTTTTTTTTTTCCTTTGCCCAATATAGCTTTCTTGTATGGCATTTACAATAAGATTTTTTTTTTTTTTGGATGGAATGGCATATGACACTTGTGGGACGCCGAAAGAAAAAAAAGATGTCAATGTTTTGAGCCCCAAAAGTGTGTATGTGGGACAATATTTTGTTGAATTGAAAATTGCACTTCTTTGTAATATATTCTAGGCAACCACATGTAACTAGGGGGGGTTGTCCGTAAAAGGAAGATCGCGTATGATGCATGAAAGGTAATGTGAGTGTCATAAAATCCTTCGACCCTCTTCCTTTCTCTCCCCCAAAAGTGTCTCATCGTATGCGCGGAACATTCCCGATTCTTTCTTATGGAGTTCAGTGTGCGTATGTGTGTGTGGCATCTTTTATTGGAGCCACTTAGATCGATCCAACACAGGCTTTTCTCTTGTTAGTAATCTAAATAAGGGATATATCACACATCTTATCTATTGTCTGCTGACAAGAAAATAATGAAATCCGTCTGTGCAGTGTATATATTATTATTTATTATTATTTCCGTCGTGTAGCCGGTCCCTCCGTGAAAAAAAAAATGTATGTAAAAGCGTATGGATGGTAATTAAAACGGCTATCGGTGTAGATGTACTTTAGCAAAAATGAGAAATAAAAGAGATAACTCTTAGTTGAAACAAATAAGGTTATCCATGTGGTGCACAGATCTATGGTATCCCTAAAAATGTTAAAAGCATGTTAACCCCATGTTTAGATAAATGAAACGCAGCAGATCAAATGACAGGCTATTACAGCTGGCTGGGCTGGGGGGCTGACCTGACTATAGGTGATAAAGCCAAAAGTGTAAAAATTAGGGCAGAATAGCGATTTTTTTTTTTTATCGAACCGGATGGTAAGCCGGTTTTTATATAGATATAATTGGACGGGCCAAATAGTTATTGTTTGACCAAGTTTATAAATAGTATGAAAGAACATATCACATGGTTTAGGGGAGCAAAACCCAACTCCAAGGTAAAAGAGTGACCACGGGGTTAAATCTGTGTGCAACAAAAGCCAAAAGAAAAGAGAATGATGCCTTTTTAATAATTGTAAATGAATTGGATAACTACTTTTTATGAGAGGATGGGGGGTCATTTATTATTATCTGATTAAATGATTATGTAAAAAAAAGTCATGACTACTCCTCGTCTTTTAAGGCTTTTTTTAAAAGCTTGCGTGCCCTCTTCAAACGCTAGATTTCTTGGTCGAGTTTCTTTATGGCTTGCTTTGTTTCGAACTTTCCATTTATTATTGGGGGTCAGAGCATCAGTGACTGAAGCAGTGGTGTCGGATTTATCATGTGGTGTGGTGTGGTGTGGTGCGGTAGCAGCATTACCAAAGTTGAGAAAAATAACCGGAGAATTTCTTCCCCAGGCACAAAAAAAAAAAAAAAAATTCGTGCCAGAAAATCCATGCCAGAGAGATATCTCGGGAAAGAAAAGGGTACTTTTAGCCAGCCACCCACACATTTAAATAATCCCGGAAGGGGACCCCCTATTTTTTCTAAGAAAAAGGAAATTACCACAGTACCATCACGGAACTGGGCGGCATGGATGGTAAATTGAAGGCTGTTCAATGCAATGCCCTTTTTATGATATGCATTAAAAAAATATGACACACCTTCCATCTTCAAAATTCACGCTGATTTTTTTTTTAAAAAAAAAGAAAAAAGAATTGGATTGAGTAAAGATTTAAATAGTTAAAGTACCCAAATTGAACTTGATGGCTATGTTCATGTACTTTAGAGCCAAGTACAGGACATACCGTCAGTTCTCGGTCATCCATAAGGCTCCGTCAAGGTAATGCATTTTGACCAGGCAAGACTAAAAAGTCTCTCCAATGTCGTACATGCCATGAAAAGAAACTTTTTTCTACCAAGCCGGTTCTCAACAAACGCAATTGCAGCCAAAAGGATATAGTAAATGAAAAAAAGTATGAATACGCGCGTAATCTTGAAAAATTGAATTCATGACTACCAATTGAAACACGGTATCGTGTCTTCCGCAGCCAAAGACACTACGGACAAGATTTAGATAGCCCAGGTGCGGGTTATGGTGCACCGAAGGCTTCGGAAGGTACACTTCAGCCCAAGAGACTACTCTTCACGATAAAAAGTTGGAAGAGACTGAAATGCACTGCTCCGGATGGGCGGCCAAAAAGGAAAAATTTCCTACTTTTACCAAAGCAATAGTCAGCGTGTCTTGCACAAGAAGGATCCTTTGCTTTCTCTGATTCATTATCAACTTTTGCGTAAGTATAACGAATGAAGACGCGAAACAAAGAAAAACAAAAAAAAAAAAGCTTTTTTTGGGGACCAACCACAAGAATTAAGTGAGCCAGAGAACCAACAGTCCATCTTGTTTGGCATGCCCGCATGACTTACAGGAAAAAAAGCCAGTGTACGCTGTTTGGCAAGTACTTCATCATGTCTTTTCCTTTTTTTTAAAACCCGATATTCGTTCTGCTTAGTGGCGGTAGCTTTAAATAATTGACAGGGTTGTTGGTTAAAGACGTGTTGCTAGGTTGAACCTCGAAATATTTTTGTGAATTTGGTGTTTTTTTTATTTCGTGTTTTTTTTTGCAGTTGTATTTGGGGGTAATTATGGTATACCTTTCGATTGGTTGGTAAATATATTTTTTTAATGCAAGGTGAAAAATAAAAAACCGCCTTTTTTGATTTTTAAAAACCCGCCCTTTGATTTTTTTTTTAATTGGCTGGCCTTTTTTTTTTTTTATCAAATAGCCGTTTGGAACGATAAAGGGGATCTATTTATATTTCTTTCCCGTGCCTTTTTTATTTCTCCCCCCCCCCCCTTTTTCTTTCTCTCTCTCTCTCTCTTTTTCTCTCTCTCTTTTTCATCAGTTCGATTTGTCCGTGATGACAACGTTTACACCGCTCGTGCACACCAATAAAGAAAACGAATTGAAACCGACAACATTTCCATTTCTGCAATACAGTTTTGGACAGAGGATAAAGACGAGTCCATTTCCTCCTTTTTCCAAACTGTTCTTTACAAGCAATTCAAAGTGCAATCGAACAATTCATGATACCTGTCGTATCATTCATGATGAAGAACTTTGCATGTTTTCCATCCAATTGGATTCGAAAGGAACCACAGGTAAAACCCATTGGGATCAAAATAACCATCATTTTTATTTAAAAAAAGGTCTCTTATAGCTGCCATTTGTTATTTACCGACTACTATCAAAAACGTAATTGAAATATACCACATTGTAAGCAAAAAAAAAAAAAATTAAATTCCCCTTCCCCCCCAAAGATTTTACATAATTTGGGTTAGTAGACAAGATTAACACTTAAAAATCACACACAAACACATCACATCAAAGGAAATCCCAGTTTCTTATCGACATCAAGGTTTGGGAGATAAATTAGTGAAAAAATGTCTGGACTGGGCGAAAGAGTCTGGAACATTGGTCATTCCAACGTGTGCCTTTGTACAACGGCATTTGGAATTTGTAGGGTTACAAAACTATTGTGCTTCCACTCTGATCTTACCAGATGTTTGAATCTTGCCCTTTTTAAATAGGCACTGTACAAAAACATGTATAAAAAACAGGGTTCACACTTTTCATCCGTGCATCATTTCCCCCCCCCCCCTCCCCCCAGCTTATCTTTTCCCTCACAGCCGACAATAAATCATGACTATTAAAGTATTATGCCCCCCCCCCTTTTTTTTATTTATTTACTTTTGTAGACAACGGGGGGAGATACTCATAACAAAGAGCTGCCCAATGGGGACATCATTCAACATGCTCAAGCCAGGCAGGCAGCGTGGTAACACAAGATCTATAGCCCCTCTTCCCCCACCCTTTTTTTTAAAAAAACGTGAGTGACACTCAGAAAAAGAGGGACGACGACAAATCAATGCAAAAGACATGTTTTGCATGGTGCATTTATTCGGGAGTTTATGCCGCTTTCCAAGCCTTTTTTTAAAAAAAGTGGGTATTTTAGTCAAAGGGGATTCCATTGTTGTACGGATGAATGATATATAAAAATCGTCAAGTTTCTAGAAAAAGAAAAAAAAGCATGATCTTGAGAAAAAAAAAGTCCAACTTTTAAAAAGAGGGAAATGCAGACGTATCAAGTGACGCACTTGTTAACCCAATTGTATTCTGATATCTTTTTTATCATTTTTTTCCAGTAGTGGCATAAATAGAAGAGAGGTTGCAATATCTGGTAAATTAAAAAAGAATATTTGGTTTTCAAAAAGTAAAAAAAAATAATCTATTTTTAATGTAGTTTGATGTGACACAAGGAAATTACATACACCCTTCCCCCCCTCCTCGTTTTTTTTTATTTCCCTTTTTCTCTCTTTTTTTTTTATCTTCTTGTTCATACAATAAAAAATGACGACTGTAACAGCCTCAGCGCCGATACAATTTACAGAACCTACTTTATCCAGAAACCGATCCTTCCAACAACAACAACAACAACAACAACAAAAGAGATATCATACACAACATATTGGAAACTATGTGATTCATAAAAAGACGTTAGGGTCAGGCAGCATGGGAACAGTAAAACTAGCAGAGTGTTTATCTGATAGAGATCATCAGCAGGTAAGAAAGAGACGCAACAAATAAAGAAGATTTAATTAACAGAAAAAAGTATGCGGTGAAAATCATGCCCAAGATCAATTTAGCTTTGGTGGTAGGTGATGAAAAGAATAAGGATCCCAAGGACACACCCAGAGAACGAGAACAACGAACAATAAGAGAGATGGCCATCATGCATTTATTACGTCACCCCAACATATGTCAGTTAAAGGAATGGGTGGTTCAGGGCGATCATTATTACATGTTTCTAGAGTATATCGAAGGTGGACAATTACTAGATTATATCATCAGTCATGGTAAATTACGAGAGAAACTTGCAAGAAAGTTTGCAAGACAAATTGCTAGTGCATTAGACTATTGTCACCGAAATTCCATTGTTCATCGAGGTAAAGAGAGAGATGCAACCCCCAATTTCGATCTTGCCCAAAAAAAGAAAAAATAACCCTAAATTCATTGATAGACCTAAAGATTGAAAATATTCTGATTACGAATCATGAAGAAATCAAAATCATTGATTTTGGACTATCCAATATTTATTCACCCTCTCGACTACTCAATACCTTTTGTGGTTCACTTTATTTTGCCGCACCTGAATTATTACAGGCACGAAATTATACAGGACCTGAAGTCGATGTCTGGAGTTTTGGTGTGGTATTGTATGTATTGGTATGTGGAAGAGTTCCATTTGACGATACAAGTTTACCTGCACTTCATCAAAAGATTAAGGCGGGTGTAGTAGAATACCCTGACCATCTCACCAAAGGTACGCTAAAGCATGCCCTTCTATATAAGAAGCCTAAAATAACCCCTCTTCTTTTTAGAATGCATCGATTTACTTTCCAAGATTTTAGTCGTCGACCCCAAGAAGAGAGAGACATTATCATTTGTGATCCATCATCCATGGATGAACCGAGGGTACGATGAACCGATCTTTAATCATTTACCGCATCGACAACCGTTAAAGTGTGTGGATCCACAAGTCATTGCAGGTATGCAAGGTTTTGGTCTGGGTTCACCGCATGAAATCCAAAGCAAATTGGAAAAGATTATTTCATCCACCCAATACCAAACAGCGGCTCAACAAATCGACCAGAATTACCAACAACAACAAAAGAGTCACACACCATCCATGAACGACAATACCAATTCATTGACGCGATGGCGTCGTACCATCTCCATCAAACGTTCATCACCCCCGACCTTGGTTGGAAAAGATGATCCACAGTCTTTACCCGCCATGTATGATCCCTTAATCTCCATTTATGCACTGGTGAAGGAACGTCGTGATTTCGATGAAAAGGTATCCTTGTTACAAAGTGGTGGGTATCAATCCCCTGTCCAATTGGGACGATCCGCCAGTACGTCCTTGACCACTCCTTCGCATGGTATCAATAGTGAGATCCGACGACGCAAGACGGAACGTGTACCCCCTTCACATACACGCCATCTTTTCAAGGACACCACCGACACAGTGGATTGGGCTGCACCACATGTGAACGATCCTAAAAAATTGAACACTGGGGGAACAACGATTTTACAACGTAGTCGTAGTGCTGCAAAACGAATTGGAGCCATGTTACCAAGTAAAGTCGGTGGTGGAGGACAAGGGGTTTTAAATGAAGATGTATTTCATGTGATTGAAAGACAAAAGAGTCGTGATTCATTACCCCCACCTGCTGCCGCTTCGTCATCGGGTGTAGAGTTGAATTATTCGTCTTCTTTAAAGAAAAAGACAATTCATTTATTACGGTCGAGTTCATTATCGGATAAACAACGCCGACAACAAAAGAAGACGATGGATGAGGATGTCCATGGGGGTGCTTCATCCCTGGTGGTGGTGGGGGGACGGTTAATGGAAGAAGGATTGACGGTGAAACCACCGACGATGAGCACGCATCCCAAGAGCTTGTTTAATTTTAGTCGACGCCACCTTTTCAAGATGACAACCACCGAGATGCTCAAGAATATTCAACATGTCTTGCTGAAACTGGGTATTCAGTATCGATTGCAAGAGGGTTACACGTTTAAATGTGAATTATCGGATTGGGCACGGTTCACAAGAGCATCGTCTATAGAGATGGAGGATGAAGGTGTGGTGGATGGCGTGGTTTGCTTTACATTAATGATTTATCAAGCGCGATGGGCTGGAGGTCGATTAGGTGTGAAAGTGTTGGAGGCAGAAGAAAAGGATGATAAGATGTATCGACAGATCTATCATACTATCTTGAATGAACTTGATTCTTTTTAAATCTTAATAATATTTAGCTATAATAAAAGCAATATCACTGGGACTATTTTCAGTGAATGCCGCATGAAAAAAGAGAGAGAGTTTTCGTGTCTATTTTAAACTCCGGTGATACAAGTACTGCTTTTCTTTTTCTTTTTTTTTTACTTACCCGGGGGAGCGCGAAAAATTAAAGTGAATGCGTAATAACAATATTTTTTTTTTTTTGTTGTTGTTCTTTCATCGTATTTGCTCAAATGACTAGTCAACCCATCACGCAATTTTCGTGTATGTAAAAAAAAAAAAAAAAAAAAAAAAAAAAGTTTACCGCTGACGAAAAAAAAAAAAAAAAAAAACTTCATCCTGTAGTTCGTTCACAAAAGGAGCTTACCATTTGGGATGGATATCCTGAATTCAAGGCTGTCAATAACTTTAAGAAGTATGTGTTGTGCGAAAAAAAAGAGGAGGAGAAAAACTAATTTTTAATTCTCGTTAGACCAGACATGAGTAGTCGTATGTTTCATTATAGCAGATACGGTCATGTTTACGCCTATTTGACCGTTGAAGGGTAAAGAATATATTCGATGTTAGAATATGAGGGAGAGAGGGGGGAGTTACTAATGTAAAACTTGTGTATAGTGTCAAAGTATTTGATGCTGCTACATTGGCACCTCTTTGTGAGATCGAAAGAGCTAATGTCATTGACTTTTGGCTTTCACCTCAAGGAAGTTATGTTGCTACTTGGGAGCGTCCTGGTAAACTAAAAAAAAAGTTTTTTTTTTTTTTTTCTTACTAAAAAAAAATTGTTTCTTGTATAGTCAAGCTTGAGGATGGTGCTGGTAGCCACAATTTAATGATTTGGGATGCCAAGACAGGAGAACAAATCGCTGCTTTTTCTCAAAAGGCCCAAAACAACTGGTAAAGGATTCTGAAAGAGTGAGGGATGAAAAAAAAGTTGTTAAATATATATGTACAGGAATTTCCAATGGACTGATGATGAAAAGTATTGTGCTCGTATGGTGACTGGAGAGATTCAATTTTGGGAAACCAAGAGTTTAGGAAAATGTAAGGCATATTAAGAAGGAGGAGGAGAAGAATGCAGGATTGACACATTGATTTATGTAGCTGTTTGGGCCAAACTTCGACTTGAAGGTGTTGCTCAATTCTCTTTGAGTCCCGGTAAAGCACCTGCAATTGCAGTATTTATTCCTGAAAAGAATGTAAGTGTGGACACAGAAGGTTGAGGGGACCGTGTGTTGATTCTATGTATATAGGGAGCACCTGCTATTGTTCGTATGTACAGTATCCCCAATTTCAGCACGGCCTTATCCAACAAGACGTTTTACAAGGCAGACCGAATTACAATGTACTGGAACGATTTAGGTACGAATTTACTTGTGCTGACCATGACGGATGTGGACAAGTCCAACAAATCTTACTATGGTGAGACCAATTTGTACTATCTTGCTGTGGCTGGTAACTTTGATTGTCGTGTTGCTCTTGACAAGGAAGGTCCGATTCATGATGTGACTTGGGGACCTGATTCGAAGGAATTCATCGTATGTTATGGTTCGATGCCTGCCAAGACCACCTTATTTGATCACCGTGCCACACCCGTATTTGACTTTGGTATCAATCCTCGTAATTTCGTCAAATACAACCCTCAAGGTCGTACCATTTGTATTGCAGGTTTTGGTAATTTAAACGGTACAGTGGATCTCTGGGATCGTAAGAGTTTAAGAAAGATCAATACGTTTGCTGCATCCAATGCTTCTCATTGTGAATGGTCTCCCTGTGGTCGATTCCTCTTGACAGCTACCTTGACTCCTCGTCTTCGTGTCGATAACGGATTTAAACTTTGGCATCATACAGGTACGTTGATCTATGAAGAGTCCGTGGATGAGCTCTATCAGATCGGATATCGTCCTGAACCTGCCTCACGCTATCCTATGCGTTCCACCTCACCTCCTCCTAACCCTATCAAGATCCTTCCTACGACGGGTGGTGGTGCAAAGGCAAGTGCAACCCCCGCCGGAGCTTACCGACCTCCTCATCTTCGCGGTAGTGCTACACCTACCTCTCTCTCCGATAGAGCCGCAGCCCTGGATGGTATTGGTAGATCACCTACTTCTCAACGTAGAGTGGTCGGATCCAAACCCAATGGTAAATCAAATAACGGAAGATCTCCTGCACCACCACCAGCAATAAAGCCTCAAGAGCCTGCGATCAGTCCTGAGGAAAAGCAAAAGAAGATCCGTAACCTTGAAAAGAAGTTGAGACAGATCCGTGATTTGAAGGATAAGATGAGTCAAGGAGAAGAATTAGCTCCTGCCCAACAACAAAAGCTTACAACTGAAGTTTCGGTGATGAGAGAACTTGCTAATCTTCATCTTACCGATTAAAAAGAAAGATAAATAGAGTGTGTGTGTATGCGGGAGGGGAATAAAGATTTTTTTTTTTTTTTTATTATTATTTACTAGTGTTGATGATAATCACCATGTACAACCAGGTTATAGGGTTTATTGATGGTTTGTTTTCGTTTATCCACTTTTAATTGTGAGGCGACCGATTGGATATCGCTGTTTAATTGAGTGAGGGCTCTTTGGGTTTCCTCTTTAAAGGAATCTTCCAACTGAACGAACGGTCTACTATCGATGATGTCATTGAGTGTCTCTTCGAGTCTAGTGAGACGTGTCTCGAGTTTATCGAGACGTGTCTCTAGTTTTAAAAGTGGAGGCCCTGAGGATTGTCTGGCTGTTTGCGCAACGGGGGGAATCTTTTGTGAGCGGCCCATCCTTTTGTTTGAAGAGGGGAATATGTATGAAAAAAGAATTGTTTTATTTTATTTTTGAATATATATATATTAGCAAAAAAAACAACTTGAATTTAACATGTAAAAGTGGTTATCAATTAAGCATGGTGGGAGAGTTTTTTTTTTTTTAAACTACTAGACATGTTGCAGGAAAATAACTGTCTTGGCGAAAAGAGGGAGTATCATCTTGTTTTGTAGGATCATGGAGTAAGTTCTTGTTTATAGAAGTACTGGATAAGAGGGTATGTATAAACAGCGGAGATAGATTAAGCATTTCGGTTAATTTAACAAACTGCTATAATCAATTTGAACCACTGAGTCTTTTTTATTGATGTATAAAGCTATGTGGAACTGGACTAGTGTTGGTGATAAGCACCATGAACCACAATTTTGCCTATTCTAACAACCGAAGGTTTGACTTTTGGATCAAACGAGTGATTCTGGCCATACGGATATCGATTTCTTTTTCGTGACTGCAAGTGATCTTTTTTAATGTGTCTTCGAACCGCTTGAGGATTTGCTCTAATTCAGCTTCGGTGGGCCAGACAGGTGGAGTAGGGTTGGACATGGAATCTTTTCTAGTATCTGACATAATTTTGAGAAACAAAAGGGAGGGGGGGGGAGCTCTTTTTTTTTAAAAAAAAAAAAGATAAAATGACATCGGCAGTTTAAAAAACTGTCAAAAAAAAATAAAGGGAAGAAGTTACGCAATGTTGTGGCGACACCAACTTGTCATGGTCATGCAAAAATACGATTATCTCACATGTTGGACATGATGCGAACTAAAAGTCCATTATCCACACACATATTTCTTAGACAGTCTTTTTTTTTATTTATTCGCAATTAAGAACCAAAAGTTAAAAAAAAAAAAAAAAAAAAAAGCTATATTATTTACACTACGAATCTATCGAGAAGCGTACTACGGAAAGAAAAAAAAAGAATTAGATTTCTAAAAGAGGGGACAAAGAAAGATAACTCACCTTGTCGACATATTCTTTCACGATTTTGTTAAATTTGGGTCTGTTGGCATTATAGATTTCAGCGATGGAAGCGACCAGAGCATCATCTGGGTTAGGTGTTTCTAATAATCCAACGAGTGCTTGCAATACTATGAACAAAATGAGTTCCCGTGTCTCCTTATAAGTTTTTTTCTTACCGTTGACTAATTTAGTGGCTGGCTTCCAAACATCCGGCTTCAAAAGATCAACACAAATAGCACCATCTTCATCAATATTAGGATGATAAATTTTGGTAATGAATTTCATCTATCATGGAAATGGTTCAGCCCAAAAGAAAAAAAAAAGTGTAGGCCCAACCATGATTTTACCTTTGGTGGTTTGAATGGATAATCGGCAGAGAATGTAATGTCCAGCTTGAAGAATCCACCTTGATAAGGGCTTCCTTGCTACATAAAAAAAAGAATGAATACCTTGGTGAATTTTCCAAAAAAAAAAAGTATACTTTACGGGTCCAACCAAAGTGGCTAAAAGAAAAAAAAAAGAATGAGAACTTTTTTTGAATGTGCCCTATCTTGTTTTTTTTTCTTACCTCTCCAGTGAAATAAGTCTTCATCTACAGGAGCTGCACTCACATTAGGAGGAGGATTCTTTGTTAAATCAGCTAATTCCTACACAAAAAACATAAAACTCTCGTCAATGAGAACAATGTTTCATTCTACTTTGACTTTTTTTTTTTTTTACTTTTTGAATTCTCTTTAAAGCCATGTTTTTTTTTTATATAGCGGGATGGAAAAAGAAAATAAATAAAAAACGCGGTTTTTTTCATTGTAGACAACCCCCTTCCCTGTGACGCGCTTTCTACCTTTGCATGAAAAAAAGGGGGGAGGGGACTGAGCAGCAAAAAAACCAGCCCACTTTTTTTTTTTTTTTTTGGTGCAGCGCCAAAACTAATATTGATCTCGTTACTGAGAGGAATGTTTTTTTTTGTCTTTTTTTTTCCCCTGCCACTGCCTGTTATAAGAAGTGGGGAGTGTGTCATTGTATTATAAGATAATTGGTAAGATATATAGAGAGTAAGTAGATAAAATGGGGGGGGGCTTAAGGAAAGGTAATAATTAAGGACGACCAGCGTCAAGTCCGTTAGAATAAGTATTCTCACGACCATAAGGATCGGTAGAGTTCATATTGTATAAGCTAGTATGATAATGTGAAGAAGATTCTTGTGAATTGGATAATCGATCTGTTGTTGTTGTTCCAGCAGCAGCAGTAGAGGAAGGGGGAGCCCAGTAACCATGTCTGGGTTCGGCTTTTAAAGTCTTGTCATTAAAAGC
Organism: Mucor saturninus; assembly: GCA_016758985.1. Classification (NCBI taxonomy): domain Eukaryota; kingdom Fungi; phylum Mucoromycota; class Mucoromycetes; order Mucorales; family Mucoraceae; genus Mucor; species Mucor saturninus. Next base: position 67,929 of record JAEPRD010000109.1, read on the forward strand.
CGACGTATTATTTTCATATAGATGCGATGAAGGAGGAGGAGGAGGCACAGCATCCTATGAATGATTGGTTTTTTTTAAAAAATCACCCGGGAAAAGACAAAAATAAAAACTTACGGTTTGGAAATAAGGTGCGGGAACCTGACCTTGAGAAGGAGGTGGATGACTAGCATAGGGCGATAGATTAGAAGATTGAGGTGGCATCATGGGAGAGTAAGCAGATATGGATGAATATGGATAACTATTGTAAGGAGAATAGGGACCGAAATCACTGATGGGGGAATTAGGTAAACTTGTATTATATCTATTAGTAGGTGAACTTTCTTGTTGTGGTGGATGATCTGAAGAATCATTTGAAATGGAGGAATCATCTATATGCTTGAATCTTGTATGAGAATCAGCATAATGACCAGGACTACGACCACGTACAACGAGAGGGGCGGAAGTACATGTGGCGACCCGAATGGATTCACCACGACTGCAGTTAGCGTAAAGATCCACGACAATTTCATAATACTGTTGAGCCGCTCTACGTTTCCCATTGTTGGCTGTGGCGGTTTTGAACTGAAGACGTTCAAAGGTGACGATATTGTGATTGGATCCGACAGAGGCGAGATGGAGGTTACCACCAGCACGTACAGGACGTGGTTCAGGTATCATTTGTGGACCTTTATCTCTTTTGGGTGTATGTTGAACCAACTCAATCTTCTTGTCATGGTTTGTCACACGAGCACAGACACCAATTGAAAAGTAATCCACCGTTAAAAACTCTTGTGTATCGGTCTTTCTTAATAAACAGGGTACCTCTGCATTTTGAAGTAGGTAGTTCATCCCATGCACATCAAATGTAGAACTCACTTGAAAGTAATTTCGGCGATAACATGTCCAATCTTGATCTGCTCTAAAGAAGCCTCTATCCATTTTGGCATGCAATTGGACTTGGTAACTGAAAAAGTCATATCAGTTATACACACACACACACACACACATGTCTATCCTAACTTTTTACCTGTTGGATTGATCCATGTTACATAAATCATGAAGCTGCTTGGTACTGGAAAAGGTAGGTCCCATCTCAAACGAAAAGATGGATTCTGTTCTTCTTCTTCGAATAGGCCCTGCACTTGGATACGGATTTGAATGAAAGGTGGTTGTTGTGAAATTCGCGGGTCTTGAAGGAATGGGAGGACGTCGACGAATCAAGTTGGGTGAAATGGCTTGTTTTTCATTTGGTGGAGAAGTTAAAGTGGATTCTGGTCGCGGAGTCTCGGGTTGCGAGATCGACATTAAGCTACAGGGGAAAAAAAAAAGTTAGAATCTTAAGCGCGTGCACGCGCGTGAAATGTAAAGCTCAACTCCCCCCCCCAAAAAAAAAATGGATGGGTGAGGATGTTGACCCCGTTACTTACCCTTGTTGTAAAGGCGGTGAAGCAGGTTGACTCGTAGTGTCATTCTTTATCACTCCCTCGTTTGCATATTCGCCGTTATAAGAATAAGGCATATAGTTGGTCATTCCGGTGTCGAGATGAAGAAAGTAAGAAAAAAAAAAAAGAGAGAAAAAAAAAAAAGGAAAGAAGGGAAAAAAACGAACAATAAAAAAAGAAAACTAAATATAACCGGGAAAAAGAAAACTAATATACACACACACATTCATTGAGCCCAGTCTTCAATTTTTGCCGTCCTTGAACACATGACAATAAGATTTTTTTTTTTTTTTTTTTTTGGTTTGATAAAAATGGAAACAATTACTTGTTTTACAAAACTAGGATACAGTAGGCGCACGGTTGTTTTTTGGTTGCTCCCCCTTTTTTTTTAAACATTGCATGCATTATTTTTAAAAAAAAAGGGAACAATGAAGAGGCTGATGTCGTCATGGTGACCGCCCCCCCCCCCTTTTTTTGATGATTATTATGTAAATAAAATCATGACTACGCTGTTTATATACCAGGTCATGATTTTCTTTTATATAATAGACTAGACTTGATTCAATATTGTATAAATAAAAGAGAGAGAGAGGGGGGGAGAGAAAGAGCAATAATTAGATCCTTTAAAAGGGTTTTAGGCACGTGTGTGTGTGTGGGGGGGGAGGGGTAGAATCGAACCTCCTCTAATAATTTAACCGTTTATATATATAAAGTAGGTTCTTTGGGAAAATCAAGAGTACAATATTGTATTACCAAATCATGTATAATTCAGGTGGGGGATTAGAGCAATCTCATCAGATGACTTGATGTTCTCATTTAGTTGGCAATAAGTGCCTTTTTAGGTATTTTGACAGAGTGCGTGAAATCCCGTAATCCAAGATGGCGTGTTACCCACCACAGCCATTTTATTTTTTAAAATTTACCCTTTTTTTTTTTTACTGCAAAGACGAGACGGGAGAAAAACCAATGGAAGGAACCCTTTTTTTCTTGTTTGCACCAACAACATGTGTCTTCTCATCTCTTGCTTTATTTATATATATTTAGAAAAGTATCCTAGAACACCATATTGTATACATGACCACAAGGAATAAGTAGATCCTTTGTGATCAGATAGTAGCTATCAAATAACGGGTTTAAATCCAATCATTGCCAAAAGAAGAAGGCTTGGAACCACTCCCCCTCCCCCCCTTTTTTTTGTGTGAAGGGTCATCGTCTCTGCTAAGACATATATATAATAAAAAAGACTTAACTGTTTAATGGTTAGTATCACACAACTTTATAGTGTCTTGGTGTTTCTGTAACGCTAGAACAAAAATATACTGTCTATCACGTTATTCACACGCAATGAGAATAGAGTATTTTGTTAGGTCTCTTTCCCATTGCATTGAGCTAATGGTTTCGTCATGGAGGTCCGTTTTCAATAGGTATAGCACAAACCCAAATATAAGCTATTGAACGCTTGATAAGCGGTGGCTTTTTTTTTTAAAAAAAAAAAAGTTTAAGATGATACCACTGTGTGCACAATAGTTTAAAAGGGATATTTTAGTTTTAATGAAAATTAGGTTTATGCAACAAACTTTTTGATTGGGAGAGCGCTCCCTGAAAGGGTTCATTTTATCAGGTTTTTGAGAATACTCTACGCATGAAAATGTTTACATTTAGAATGCGTTTTTTTACAGATTCATGGTTCGAACCATTTAAATGACTGGGGATTTTACGCATTGAGCTCTTCCCCCCCCCCGATGCTGTGTTACAAGAAAACAAAAGAAGCGGGGTTTTTCTTAGTTGGGGGGGGGGGAGGAGGGAGGGTGTGATTGAGGAGAGAAGAATGTGATTGAACATTTTACTTCTGTAAATTGTTTTTTATTTCATTTTGGTTTAATGAAGTGTCTAATGTTTATTTAGCAGGCAGTCTGTTTCCAAATACGATTTGGGTTGGGTGAGAGGGGAGTTATTAAAGAGCCGCAATATCTTTTTTTTTATTTATTTTTTTTAATTTATCATGAATTGGTATGCAACATTTTGGTATAAATACAAAAGTCGCCAAGAAAGAAAACAGTTCTTGTTTTGTCTCTTTCTTACATCCCCCCCTGTCACAACTCTAAGATGAATAAGCCATTACCTATCAAGCCACCTCGAAGTATGAAGAAGCAACCGGTACGGAACCCTACTTATTCCTTGTTTGATACCATGACACCTTCTCTTGATTGGTTAAACACAAGCAAAAGAAAACATTCTTTTTCATCCTCGTTAAAAGATGTCACAAGTACAGACCACAAGGATGAAGGACCAGGAGGAGGATTTTGGCGTCGTGCATCCTTACCCAATTATTTCACGAGTGTCAAACAAGATTGTGACCATTCGATGTTGAATGTTTGTCAAGACTGTATTACAAAGGTATGCGTTGTGTGTGTATAGGTTTCTTTTTTTAATTTAAATAAACTTTTTTTTTTTTGTAGGTTTCATCACCTTCCTCCTTTACAACGTTTGACTTGCCAAAAGAGCCTTCGTTTACTATTCCTCCCTTTCTAGACTCCTTTTCTCCTTGCTCTTCCTTCATTTATCCAGATGAGGCCTTTTTTATTGGCGATTTATTGTCGCCTTCTACGTCTTTGGATTCTTTCCCTGACCTGAATACATTTTATTGTATAAAAATCACCAATGTAAAGCTTAATTTTTATTAGGGTCGTAGTGTATACTGACATTCTTTTCTTAGATTCCTTGGGATATCTCTCAAAAGGATATTCGATTATTTTTTAAAGATTTTGAATTTCCATCACCATCGTTGCATGCTCAATCCATTCATGTAAGAAAGAAAAATTTGTAATTTTTTTCTCTTGAATCCTAACTTTTGAATAGATCATGATGGATCGTATGACGGGTAAAACGTTATCCTGTTGTTATCTCGAATTTATGACTGAAAGGGAAGCACAACGAGCGATGGATTATGGTAACCAAAGGATGTTAAAAAACCGACTGGTCACGATCCATCGGTGCTCCAGTGCCGAATTTCTGACGACGACCTTTCCCAAATGGCAAAGCGGGTTTATGGGCCATCGAGCCAACGAGCCAACACAAAGTGTATTTCAGCCGTTTGTGACGTCGGAAGAAATGAATTCCATCCTGGTGATCTGTAAAAATTATAAATTGCATTTTTCAAGAAAGTGTGCGGAAAGACCCTTTGAAAATATTATTTCCATCGTCACCAAATATCCTTGGGAGAATGAATGGGTGACGGTCGTACAGAAGGACGCTATTTTTGACATGCTGAAATCTTCCATGGGTAAATGTTTAGCCTTATACTACCTCTCACTTCTTGACTAAAAACAGTGTTTTTTTTTTGGTCGCAGATATTTTGAAATGTCATTTGGCAAAAGAAGTGGTGCATATTGATGATTCTTTATTACACAGAATGGCAAGAGTGGGTATTATGTGTCCTGCTTTTACAGAGCCACAAAAAGCGAGTTTACTTCAAACTGCTCATATCAAATGCCCCATGATGGATATCGAATCTTACATGTTAAAATCAAGACCTCTGCCATTAGATCATTCCTATGTACATGTCACCACTGCCAACACATCCTTACTCGATATCTTGAATGCCTCACCCAGTGCAAGCAGAAATGAAAGCGATGAAGAGAGTTATTTTTTTTGTGAAAAAGAGGACGATGAAGAATCCTTTTGTCAGCTACAGCTTGTTCAGTGAGAAAGAAATCCTGCAATTTTTTTTTTATTTATTTGATGTATTAGAGGGCCCTTTTTTTTGGTTATTGCGGCGAGGGAAGCTGTATGTTGGGAAACTTTTGTTTACATTTGGTACATGTACACTAAAAAAAATAAATTTGATTTTTTTTAAACACACATCGAACGTCATTTTGCCTTACTTTACCACTCGACTTCCTCGATAACCACAACAATAAGGAACAATTAAGATTGCAAAAAGTAAAGAAGAAGAGGTTAATAACATGCGTAAATCATGATATCCTCCATCTTTACAGGTTGGACCCAAAGATTGTTCAATCTGATGTCTTTGAGCAATAAATGGAGGATAGATGGGATTTCCCTGTGCATCATAACCTTGTACACCTCGCGCTTCGGCAGGTGTACCACCCACCACACCAGGATATCCTTTACTGATGTCCTGATTTTGTTGTTGTTGTTGTCGTTGACGTATCTGTTGTTGCTCCTTTTCTCTCGGTGTGATACCCGTACTACTATTGACATTGTTGTAGTCTGGTAAGACGCTATTTTTATTATTATCATCCGTGTGTTTGATATCATTTGTATAAGGTGTCTTGGCCTCAGGCATGCTAAATCTCGGTTGGTCTTGTGTGTACTGTTGTTGAATCGTATTGTATTGCTGCTGGTGTTGCATGCTCACCGTATTTTGATAGAGAGGCTGCTGAAAGTTATTATTGTTCATTTAGTGTGTGAAAAAAAAAGAGAAAGAAAAAGAAAAAGAAAAATAGTTAATTATGATGCAATAAAGTGTGTGAGTAGCAATGAATCAAGTCACAAAATACTAAAACCAAAAAAAAAAAAAGCTTGTTTCATTACCCATTGTGCTATTTGTTAAATAAACAGATGAGTGCCCTTTTCTTTTTCTATTATTGTAACAGAATCAGTAGTTTGAAAGACTATAGAAAAATTTATTGTTTTATGCTAGCTAAAAATATTTGAATGATAAAATACCGTACATTGTTGAATGATGAAGGATGCTACGCGTGTCGAGATAGTTTTTTTTTTTGCATGAAGTGAAATTAGTGTCGGTATTTAAATATAACAAAAATGATTGGCTTAAAAAGTGATACGCAGCGGTGTCTAAAACATTTACTTTTTTTTTTTGTACAGCTGTTGATATATGTATTTTCGACACGGGTGGGCATAACGTTTTGTGATGAAATTTGAGTTGAAAAAAAAGGGGGTGGGACCTTAGCATTGTCAATAAAAGCTCCCGCAAATTTTAAATGGCATTGCTTTTTTTTTTCTCTGCTGTATGATACAATCCAAAGTTTGTATTGTTGTTTTTCTTGCTGCTGCTATAAATTGAGGGATTTATGAGAAACTCAGGACCATTTTTATCAGTTCGTGTCCTTGGTTGCACTACTTTAGGCATTTTGAGATTAGAGGGTACTTTCTACCTTTGTATGATTTGTAATCAAGCTAATTACAATAGGGTCTCTATCTTTGTACAAGAAATAGCGATGTTACAGCACAGACCGACATGGGAATGTGATATAATTAAAGAATTGGGAGTGTTGTACACATCTCTCGCGTCTGTGGGTTTATTCCTTGATTACTAATATGAATGTTGTTGCTAGTGTTTGTTTTTTTTTATTGTATTTTTTAATAATTACAAACTGCTGACTGTAATGTTTTTTTTTACTGCATTGCCCATCATACTTTGTAGGGTGTTTTCTTTCCCGTTTTAACCAAATCACTGGATGTGGGTTTTCCATGCGATAAGGAAGGAGGAGGAGGAGGATTTGGCACTCCCTCCTTCTTTGATGCTCCGAAATGGAATAAAAAAGAAAATTGATTGGGTTCACGGATAAAGTGAGCCAATGAAGTGAACAAGTGTGTACGTGGCTGCACCACCAAACAGCACTGAGTATTAAAATTCCAATTTAGTGTAATTTATACATATACACATAAATTCTTATTTTTTACATTTTCTTTTTTTCTTTTTTTAAACAAATAGAACTAAAATTCAATTAGATATGGACAACTCGTTTGTCAAATCACCGGAGGAGGTGTGTAAATTCTTTCATGTGGATAGCACGAAAGGTTTAGACGCTACTCAAGTAAAGCAACAACAACAAAAATTTGGAAAGAATGGTAAGTGTTTTAGAGTCTCTTCTCTCTTACGGATTATTAATGGAAAGGGGACTATTAGAACTTCCTGAGGAAGAATCGACTCCTTTATATAAACTTATCTTGGAACAGTTCCAAGATCAACTTGTTCTGATCTTACTCGGTGCTGCTATTGTGTCTTTTGTGCTTGCCATTTTCGAAGATCAAGACACATCCACTGCATTTGTCGAACCCATTGTTATTTTAATCATCTTGATTGCCAATGCCACGGTGGGTGTGCTTCAAGAATCCAGTGCCGAAAAAGCCATTGATGCCTTAAAAGAATATTCTCCTGATGAAGCCAAGGTCATTCGTGATGGCACTTTACGTAAAGTGCGTTCCGAAGAACTTGTGCCCGGTGATATTATCGATTTAGTGGTCGGTGATAAGATTCCTGCTGATGCCCGTGTGCTCTCGATCTCGACCAGTGTATTCCGTGTAGATCAAGCTCTCTTGACCGGTGAATCCGTGAGTGTTGAAAAGCAAGTAGAGCCTATTCATGATGAAGGGGCTGTCAAGCAAGATCAATGCAACATGTTATTTTCTGGTACGACTTGTGTTATTGGTAAGGCAAGAGCGATTGTTGTGAAGACAGGTGTATCAACTGCTATTGGTGATATTCATACCTCCATTTCATCTCAAATTTCGGAAAAGACCCCTCTTAAGCGTAAGTTGGATGATTTTGGAGACTTATTGGCCAAGGTCATTACTGTCATTTGTATTTTGGTTTGGCTCGTGAACATCCGTAACTTTAACCATCCCTCTCACAAGGGTTGGTTAGGTGGTGCTGTTTATTACTTTAAAATCGCAGTGGCTTTAGCTGTCGCTGCTATCCCCGAAGGTTTGGCTGCTGTCATTACTGCCTGTCTTGCTCTTGGTACCAAAAAGATGGCCAAGCGTGGTGCTATTGTGCGTAGTTTACCCAGTGTTGAAACTTTAGGCTGTACTAGTGTCATTTGTTCCGATAAAACAGGTACCCTGACTACCAATCAGATGAGTGTGTCAAGAGTGGCTATGGTTGCAAATGCCTCGGGTGACTTGACTGAATTATTTATTGAGGGTACAAGTTATGAACCCACTGGTGATGTAAAGGCCGGTAATGGCCAGATCGTGACACCTGTATCGGATTCCGCTTTGCATGATATTGCCAAGGTCTGTTCTCTTTGTAACGATGCCCGTATTGTGTATGATGAAACTACCGATAGTTACGCAAGTATTGGTGAGCCTACTGAAGCAGCTCTTCAAGTGCTTGTTGAAAAGTTTGGTACGGTTGATACTGGATTTAATGCGACTTTGAATGCACTTTCCAAGGTAGAACGTTCTACCGCCTGTAATGACTATTATGGTAATCAATGCGAGCGTACTGCTACCCTTGAATTCACTCGTGATCGTAAGTCTATGTCTGTTATCATCAACAATAACACCTTGTTGGTGAAGGGTGCCCCTGAATCTATCCTCGAACGTTGTTCTTTTGTTCGTTTATCTGAATCCTCTGCTCCTATTCCTATTACTGCTGAAATCCGTGAAAATTTAAATAACAAGATTCTTGAATATGGACAAGGTATGTCTCTTCGTTGTATTGGTTTAGCCAAGGTAGAACACATCAATGCGGAACAATTTAACCTTCGTGATCAAAGCAAGTTTGCCTTGTATGAACAAAACATGACCTTTGTGGGTGTGGTTGGTATGATGGATCCTCCTCGTCCCGAAGTTGCAGCCTCTATCGTCGAATGTAAAACCGCTGGTATTCGTGTTATTGTGATCACAGGTGATAACAAGAACACGGCCGAATCTATTTGTAGACAAATTGGTGTGTTTGATGTAGATGAAGATTTGACCGGAAAGAGTTATACCGGACGTGAATTTGATGCGCTTACGCCTGCACAAAAGATTGAGGCTGTAAAGCGTGCTAGTTTGTTTACTCGTACTGAACCTGCCCACAAGCAAGAATTGGTTGACCTGTTAAAGTCGACTGGTGAGATTGTTGCCATGACAGGTGATGGTGTCAATGATGCTCCTGCCTTGAAGAAGGCAGATATTGGTATTGCCATGGGATCTGGTACCGATGTCGCTAAGCTTGCTGCTGATATGGTTTTGGCGGACGATAACTTTGCTACTATTGAAAAGGCTGTGGAAGAAGGTCGTAGTATTTATAACAATACCAAGCAATTTATTCGTTATCTTATTTCGTCCAACATTGGTGAGGTTGTCTCTATTTTCTTGACTGTGCTTCTGGGTTTACCCGAAGCCTTGATTCCTGTTCAATTGCTCTGGGTCAATTTGGTGACAGATGGTCTTCCTGCTACTGCTCTTGGTTTCAATCCTCCTGATCATGATATTATGAGACGTCCCCCTCGTAGCTCCAAGGAGCCTCTTGTGGGTGGCTGGTTATTCTTCAGATACATGATTGTTGGTATCTATGTTGGTATTGCTACTGTCTTTGGTTATGTTTGGTGGTTCATGTATTACACTGGTGGTCCTCAAATCTCTTACTATCAATTATCTCACTTCCATGATTGTTCGACCTTGTTCCCTGAAATCGGTTGTGAAATGTTTACCAATGCCATGTCCATGAAGGCCACTACCATGAGTTTATCTATTTTAGTAGTGATTGAAATGTTGAATGCTATGAACAGGTAAAAAAAAAACAAAAAAAAAATGAAAAGTATTTTGTAATTGTAATCATTAACCCCCCTTTTTTTTTATGAATAAGTTTGAGTGAAAATGAATCCTTATTGACCTTGCCTTTGTGGGCTAACCCTTATCTTGTTGTATCTATTGTTTTATCTATGGCATTACATTTCATGATTTTGTACGTTCCTTTCTTCACCAAGTTGTTTGTGATTATTCCTCTCAATCAAGAAGAATGGTATGCCGTGTTATGGATTTCTATTCCAGTTATTTTTATAGATGAAGTATTGAAGTTTATTACTCGTACTTGGATTGCACCTCCCACTATTATTACACAAAAGACCAAGCGTCAATAAATTAATCACCCTTTCACATTATTTGAAATAATTATCACTAGTTTTTTTTCTGATTTGCCCTTTTTTTTTTTTTTTTTTTCATTGTCTTCTATAAAAGTTGTTAAAATATATCTGTCGGGTTTAATCTTGATTAGGGCCGTAACTCAAAAAGTTAGATCAAGGTGCCTCGAAAGGTTACCGACTCATTCTCTCAACTAGATTTTGACACCCTTTTTTTTGTTTTTTAAAAAAAATAGGCGGTCATTGCTTATACAACATTATCAAATCTCTTTGTCTTTTCGCTGTCCTTTGTAAAGACTGACACCTTTATCGTCAGTAACAAAAAGCTATATAAAGGAAAGCTTTTGCAGAATGACACATTACAAAACAATAGAACGTATCATAAATAGCAATGGGTTTTGGATATAGAGTATTTCAGGGTAACAAGTATACCGAAGCCAACCTGGACAAGGTCGAGAAATTCAAGCTTTCAAGTGGCCAGAGACCGAAAATTATCTTTAAGGTTTTGGAAACAGCCCACATGTCCGGGTTTCTGGAGAACAACAAACCCGTATATAATCAAGCCTTGGTTAAGGCTGTCGATAAACTGACTCAACTGTTAGTCAAACAGTACAGTGTTGCTGTCAATCTTGGGAAATTACCGGTGAATGCCGTAGAAAAAAACTGGCACGAAGATTTGGTGAAACTTGAAATTAAATGTCTTTTTGAAGTCGTCGAGTTTTATAACAAAATATTGAAAGGCTTACCAAAGGAAGAAATAGTACGTCAGGAAGAGGATTTAAACAAGATTCATAAAATGGCCGAATTAGCTCATCACAGAATTATGCGTCTAACTGTGTAGTTTTAGGGCTATGTAGCTGTCAGTATCAATATATAAAAAAAAAAAAAGTAAAAAGGTTTTTTTTTTTTTTTTTTGCGTTCTTTTGTAAGATATATGAAATCGATCTTAGGCGCCAACAGCGACCAACCCATTACTATAACGATTAATAATTGTAGCAAATGCCTCTTTTTACTAATAAATGTTGGTAGTTACTTGAACGTCTATGTCGTATGAACTGCCTTTAATTTGAACTCATAATTCTGGGTTGGATAGGGTGCTACTAGCTCCTTTTTTTTCTAATTTGATGTCACCAAAAACAAAGTGATAACAGTACTTTTCTGCCATGTGAATCACATTTATTAGTAGCATATTTTTATACACATTATAAGCATGCTAAATGATGTCATAGACAGCCACAAAAAATCGGTTGCAACAACTATATTTTATAAACAGCATCCAAGTTTTGTCTTGAAAGTCTACTTTCAAAGCTCTCAATGGTGCTATTTTTATGAATGATAACGATGTCTGCACAGGTTGCTGTTGAGATTGACTATCGGCTATAGAAAGTGTTCTCGCATAAATTGTAAATGATAGACTAGAGCCGATTTTGTGGAATAATCTGTGGTTGTCTATTGACGGTGTTCGGATGTGAATACCAAGATCACCACTATGCTCTAGCTGCAATGACTACAAAAATATCAATCAATCAATATAAAAGCAAGAGTATTCTTCTGTAATTTCTGATATTTCTTCTTGGATATCACCCAATCTATTGGGTCCATCTACATCAGCAAAAAAAAAAAAAAAAAAAAAAAAAAAAAAAAAAAAAAAAAAAAAGATGGAAGATCTACAACCTCAAACCAATCTATTGAGCAATTTCGGTCTGTAATTAAAACTAAGATTGAGGCGGCCAAGACAGGGAAGGTCCAAAGCTTGTTTTATAGTTCCCTGCGATCATTTGAAAGACTTGTACAACACTCAATGAATGAGAAGTAATCAAAAGAAGACCTTAGTTTATAAACAATAAGACCCAATCTTTTATTTAAAAAACCGTCGCTTTTTTGCTTGAGATGACACGACTAACCTGATAGGACAAACACATGTATGTCAAAATTCCAACCAATCAGTATGATTGGGGATTACGCAAATTGAAACATAGATAACGTAATTTAGCCGAAAACAAAACATTGAAGAGAAACAAAGAGTACAGTGCAAATATGGAGGGAGAAAAAAAGGTTGGTATATCGATTCATTTGTTTTATTCCGAATTTTTGTTTATTTATAACAAATCATGCAGAAGAGACTGGGGAGGGCTCTCTGCAATAACTTTTTTTTAGGAGTTCTCAGTAGCAGCAGTTTCTTTCTCCAAAAGTTTAGGATCCTTTTCAACTACAAGGGCACGAAGCCATTTAGCTTCCATTTCAAGCTCCTTCACTTTGGATTCCAGTTTCTCCACATTGTCGGCCATTTCTTTAGTTGTCTTTTCAAGAGCTTGTTCACGAAGTTTCTTCTTCATACGGAATCGAGCTGAAGCAGCAGTGTTTCTACGTCTTTTGTCATCGTCGATGCTAAGGTCTCCATCATCAATGACGTCAGATACGTTACGCTTCTTGTTATTGCTCAACATCATGTTATTGTTCTCCAAAAGTTGTAAAGCACTGGTGGGTCCAGGTGCTGGCGCAATTCTAGGCAAAATAGCAGATTGAGGGTAAAATTCATTATTGTTTTGATGAATCGTATTGGGTTGAACTATTATAAACAAAATGAATGAGTGATCATTGATATAAGAAAGTTTCCGTATGGGAGAAAAAAAAAATGCTTACCAAGCTGTGCGAGTTTTGATAGAGTTTCAAAAAGATCTTCATCTTTTTTATCCTCGTCTCCAAGAGCAGAACCAGGCGTGGTGTCGAAACTAAACTGTGCATTAGCCCAAAGAGCTAAGTCGTCCTGAAATACTTCTTCATTAATAGGAGCAGGTGAATCTGCGTTGAGCAGATTAAGTGTCGAAATGTATGACATCGGTTGAAGAATGGTCAGGGCAGTTCCATAATTTTTTTCAAAATTCGCTTTTTAAATGACTCGATAAGCCATGATCATATTCAACCAATCCTAGTCGTTCAATCGATTTCAACCAATGAACAACTTCGTCTGTCTTATTTTCTGCTAAAAAAAAAAAGATCCTCAATTCTGATGAGAGTACAAGATCTGATGCTTAGGTAAAAAAAAAAAGAACTGATTTTCAAGTTGCACAAATCTCAGCAGGTTGCGGTACCGCTTTCTCGGTAAAACTAGAGCTTGCACTTTTTTCATGCAGTCTTTACATTGTCACTTGATGAATTAAGCGAGTTTAAATACAAAATTATTGAGGCTGTATTCACACAGTTGGAATTAACACACAAAAAATACAACACTAACAACACATACAAAACCCTTACACAGTAAAAATTATAAAAAAGAAAGAAAGAAAAAGACAAAATAAATGTGGGGATTACTGACAAAAAGTGAGCCAGGAAGGTTGATTTTATGTAAAAATGAAGAAACACAAGAAATGAACGACGCGATGCGCTTAAAGACGACGACCACGACGACCACCCTTTCTACGGGTAGAATCAGTAGGAATGGGAGTAACATCTTCGATACGACCAATTCTCATACCAGCACGGGCAAGAGCACGGAGAGCAGCTTGTCCACCGGGACCAGGGGTCTTGGTACCAGTACCACCGGTAGCTCTGAGCTTGATGTGGAGGGCGTTGATACCGAGATCCTTACACTTTTGGGAAACTTGTTGGGCGGCCAACATAGCAGCGTAAGGAGAAGATTCATCACGATCAGCCTTAACTTGCATACCACCAGTAACACGAGAGATGGTTTCACGACCGGAAAGATCGGTAATGTGAACAAAAGTATCGTTGAAAGAGGCAAAGATGTGGGCAACACCGAAAACGAGTTCACCTTCACGAACTTGGGGGCCGAGAGTGACCTTTTCAACAACCTTAGGGGCAACCTTCTTGTTAGACTAGAAAGTTTGACATGTTAGTTTTTTTTTTTTCTAGTAATCTCTCGATTCTCAATGAAGAACATTCGGATCATATTGAAAGCATCGCATCCATCCGATTGTATAAATGATTCCATCCATCCGTTTGTAATCCATCTAAACATCATATGCCATCTTTATGGTCGTCATGTCTCATTGTTGTGTGTCTACTCACCATGATTGATCGAAATGAAAGAGAGGGAACTTATATTTCGCTTGTTGGAACTTGATTCATATTCACATTTACAAAATTCAATGTCAAAATTACTCCGCCCAATTCACGGTGACTGAGTATACACCGGATTCTTCGGCTCAGATATCAACGCATTTTGAGAAACCGGAAAAGCATTCTTTTGAACACTCTTGAATAAAAACCTCCTGAATGTATATAAAAAAGAAACATAAAAGAAAAAAGAGGGATCTAGCTTTTAAATTAGTTATCAAATACAACGAGATTAAACAAGAATATATATATAAAAAAAAAAGAATGCATAATTCAAAGAATCTGTTCACTAAAATACATTAGGTACATTTTAAAAAGTATTATACACTATGGCTTCCGTTACTTTTTAATACAAAAGGTGGCACCTGTAATTATAGCAAAAACGGCACTGAACATTTTAAAATTGACCTTCGAGTCCCATTTAATGGTTTATTTGCAGGAAGCTCACAACCAAAGGAGCCGTTTTATTCTTTTGATTATATGTAATTCTTGTTTACACTATTGTCTAGCAATATAGTTTATTTATAAACCAGGGATAGCTTGTTTTATAAGCAGAGCGTACCTTCATTTGTGCTCGTCGCCTTCCGTACAAAAACGCAATAAAAAATAACGTCACCCAAGTTCAGCTTGGTACCATTTAGGTCATCGCACTCCTCATCATCACTATCATGTTCAGGATGGGTGTGTTGATCATATCGTAGTAACAAGTTCATTAATTCATGTGTCCGATAACCTCCAATCACATCATTATCAATGTCTAAACTTGTCATACCTGCCAAATATATTAGTCGTTCACCAACTATCGTAATCAACATTATTAAGTAATCTGCTGGATAAATTATAGCTAGCAAATCTATAGCCATTTTTTTCCATTAATAAGGGATCAAAAAAGCAAAGCATGTGCATGTATTTTTATTACCACATATTTCGAGATAGCTATTAAAAGTGTCCATGTAGCCCATGGTGGCATTCTCAGCATGCTGATTCTTTTGAAAATCTAAGTTGTCAGTTCATTAATTGAGAAGCAATTAATTGTCTACAGTAGCTGTATGAACATCAATCATGTAGGTCTGTTGTAACCAAAGTGGGCTATACCAAAAAAAAAAAAAGGCAATTACTCCCAATAGAAAATGTCCAGTGGCACATGAGCAAAGTAATATACTTCAGCGGTATTCTATATGAAACCATCATTTCACTAAAAAACAAAAGACATGTCAGTAGAATTCAGATTATTATATCCATATTTCAGAGGTTGTTCTACCAGGAACTGATAGGAAATATAAACCTCATAAAAAATCAAGCCTGATATATGTTAAGTATCAATTCCAATGAATATTAAATAGTCAATTACCTTGTAGAAATAATACTTGAAGCAAGGGATGAAAAAAAAAAAAAAAAAAAAAAAAAAAAAGGCCACGATTGAGAACGCACAAACGGCCATTATTGCATTAATTACACTCCCAACGAGACGTACACGTATGCTATCGACTAGTAAAGTATGAACGAAGAGCAACAGGTGGTGATAAAGGTCTTTGGATCAAGTGATCATGGAAAGATTGCGATCTGACAAAGCAGCACTTCTTTGGCCAGGAAAATTAAGGAAAAAGATGGGTAGTGGTGTACCACCAGACTATCCCAACACAGTAACAACTACCCTACTGTGAATAAGGAACACATAATAGAGTAAACTAAGCAATTAATAAAGGATTACCTTATATTTGATTGAAAATATTGTCTTACAGATTACGGATATAATAGGTAATATCCTTTGTTGTCTTGCACATTAAAGTATCGCAAATTCTTTTAGCAACCATAGCGAGGAAGACAGGAGCGACCCCATACTCTTCATAAACGTTCCCACTAAAGCCTGACACACGGTAAAGAACGCATCGCCACCAATATTTTGTACTTTTACCAGTACTGGGCAGGAGAGACGTTCCTATCATTAGTGGAAATGTCCAGATTTTCGTACTATCTTTAATTGTATTTTTTTAAATCATGACCAGCCAATCAATCTAATCACACCCATATACAGTGTAATCCTTGTTATTCACAGTCTGTATATTCAGTGAGTGCTCAATACCCAACAGATTTACCTAGGAGGTTATTACCTTATAGCAAGACTAGCCGTAGCAAAAATTGCATTGTATTTTTTTTTTCATTTTTTTAAAAAAAAAGTAATAATTTATGTTTCTTGAAAGACATAAATCATTATAAACTAACCTTTTTAACTACAATATTGGTTGGTTACTTTTATTAAAAAAAGAGAAGTTAAGGCAAAAGAAAAGGAGAAGAAAAGATGTGTGAACGAGATCCATTTGTAAGCTGCTAAACAACGACTTAACAATAATAGATGAGGCTTTTCGCTGACAGTTTAAATAACCTATGTCAGTTTAGGTGGTTCAAATTTTCTATTCTGATTGTGTATGGACAGCATATGAACTTTTTAGGCTCATTTTTTTTTTTTTTAAAAAAAACCCCCATTTATCACCAAACATACAAAAACTATGAGCCGAAATATACCTCTCTCAAGGTAATAACACATTCTGAATGTAAGCAGAAAAAAAAAAGAGAACACTTTTCTTTTTTTTTTGATTGGCGCAAAAGAAACTCGACTTTCTTATTTTAAACAAAGCAAAATCACCATACCAAATATTTTTGCCTTTTTTAATAAAAAAAAATGAAGAAATTTCATGTTAGACAAGGTCCTTTTAATTTTGCAGGTCTTTTCTTTTCACTCGTTGGATTCATACTTGTGATATTATGTTTGCTTGGATGTCAAAGTCCAAATAGTCGGGCACTTTACTTTGCCAAAGTTACTAATGCTGGACCACCTGTGGATGGCAAACCCGTGGCAGTGTATTATGGATGGCAAGGATATTGTATAGAAGAAGCTGAACTAACATGTTTCAGCGATCGAAGTGTCATGGTGGTTCCATTTGGTAATAGGAATAAAAACCTTTACAACAAACATCGCCATTGCTTACTTTTGTTTTTTCGGTCGTAGATGTTTCAATTTCAACACAATTAAATGAAAGTTACCCTTATTTATTCACAGATCCCGTCACTCAAGATGAATCGTTAAATCCCGAATCGACACCTACACCGGCGCATGATCCCAAGATTTACCCAGCAGCCGTACTGTGTTTACTGACGTCGGCAACGTTACTTGTATTCTGTTTCATGCGAGTGTGTACGCCACAGCGGTATCAGGACGAATATTATACACGAGGGTTTTTAGCTGCAGGGTCTGCGGTATTGGCCCTACTGCTACTGGTGTTATCATCCATCATGTATCAGAATGCGATTGAGGAGTTGAACTTGGAATACCCACATTTAGTTGCTACACAGGGGCCCGCCATGACCATGGTGGGTGTATCTTTTGCGGCTTATTCGTTAGCGAGCTATGTCTTGTTACGAGGTTGTATGAGCATGGAATCCGGTGGTTCAGGCACCGAAGGTTACAGTCCGATTTAAATGCGTTTGTAAAACAATAAAATGTGTGTGATATAGAAAAGCATGAAAAGCACACTGCCTCGCAATGTATAAACACCCAAATTTTTCAGCTTTTTTTATTATTATTATTTTCATGTGTGTTTATTGCTGTTTATGAATCAATGATTTTAATAGTTCGTTCTATACAAATTGGGTTTAGTGTTAAAATAACCTGATTCTCAAATGTATTAAAAAAGTTTACCTCAATTTCCAGGTCTTGTACACGTGCACTGTCTATTGACATTTGTTTTATTTCTTGTTTCAAAGAGCTGTTCTCTTGTGATAGTGATCTCACCTGTTGTTGTAAAGGTAGTAATAAATGGTCGGGCGAAGGAAGTGTGATCCTGTTTAAAAGTGGGGAAGGAGGGGAAGATAAGCTGTGAGGGTAAGGCCAGGTTCGATAGGAGGTGGGTGATGGGACGGGTGACCTTTCAAAATTCGTGTTATTGTGTGAGCGTAGTGGGGGTAAAGACACGCTTATTTCTTCATTTGTTGTAGGTGAGCTGATGTAAGGTTTAGAGGCAGGATTAGGGATATTTAGTTGGGGGATCATTGGACGTGGCGTATTGTCTACGCCAGTGACAGTGGTGGCAACGGGACCGGCCGTAGCGACTGGTTTTTTTTTGCCGGTTGGGACGTGACCCACTTCAGCTCGCTGGTGACGACTAAGAGCATCTAATCTGGCAAATGAACGGCCACAGTTCTTACAGATATGCGGTCTTTCTCCTGTATGCAATTTCTGATGGCGTTTAAGATCATGCTGGCGTCTAAAGTAGTGGTTACATGTATCACACTATTAATGCAATAACTTTTTTTAGTGAAGAAAACATGGGAAAAAGAAAGAGAGAGTGTGTGAGAGACTGATAGATATCTTACTTTGAATGGTCTTTCAGCTGAATGTGTTGCTAAATGAGATTTTAAATTATGTGCTCGGCAAAACGATTGATCACATTGCTTACAAATATACGGGCGAGGTGCTGTTGTTGTTGTGAGTGATGAAATATCATGGTTGGGTGTGGCGGGACTCACTGGACTTGGAAGATGTTGTTTATCGTTTAATAGTGAGGATATGGATGATGTATGTCGGATTTTTGAATCCCATTCTTGTTGGGTCATAATAACGTTTAGAGGAATATAAAAAAAGGGAAAAAGGGAAAAAAAGGGGGAGGGATGAGAGAAGAAAGGCTTTTTTTTTTATTTTTAGTCGCGCCTAACTTTTTTTTTTTCTGTACTCCCATTGCCCCGTTTATTCCTTACTCTTTAAAGCCCCAAAAAAGTATTTTGTGTGGCGCAATTTAAAAGCCACATTTGAAATGAGAAACGCCAAAGTCAAAAAGAGATAATGAGTGACAAATATTACTATTTACTTTGACTGTTCTCTGTATTGTTTTCATGGAAACGACAAGCCATAGAAACGACCTTAAATTTTTTTTAAAAAAAAATAAAAAAAAAGCTGATATGACGATTTGAAAAAAGGAAAATGACGCTCTATTTATCATCATCTCCTCTGAGAGATAATTACAATAATAGAGGCGTATGATACAACCTCTTAGTCGTATGCAAAACGCATGTGATGGCCAGGTCCGAATAACGAATGTACGAAATGAACGCATAATGTAAGAGCTGTCAGACAGACTGTTTGTGAAAAAAAAGTTTTATATCATGCACAATCTGAGCAAAATGTTTGACTGGTAGATTGTCAATATCAGGGTTCCATTTCAAACATTGAAAACACTTGTTTTCTCTTCGGCTCCTAACAAGTGTTTAAAAATAGAAGCGTCTATTAAATTCTGTGATACACGAAATGTATTTTGTGAATTGGAGCCGCTATGATGGGCACAACAGAAATCCCCGCCCAAAGAAAAGAAGGGGAGGAGGGGGGGGGGAGGGGAGGGGCGTATCTATGTACACTCGTAGACGCAAAAAGAGGGTAAAAGGGGCGCCTTTCAAGCCAATGACGTGGCGTTAATTAAAAGCCACAAAGAGAGGAGGTCTAAAGTAAAATGAAAGCGGTTGTTTTTATTATGAATGCAAAAAAAGCAAAAAAAAAAAAAAGGAATGATTTATATAGAAAGAGATAGAGTAATAGATGTCAATTTTTTTTATGGGGGTGTGTGTGAGGTAGTGAATTAAGGGGAATCTTTCTCACTATGATTCTTCATACGCTTGCGTTGAATAGTAGGAATAGTTGATTTTTCTTGCTGTCTTTTGCGTCCTTTTGAAAGAGATTTTTCTTCGATTTCGCTTGATAAGGGATGACGTCCTGATACCATCACAAGACCAGCTGTACGAAGTGAGGATGAAGACCCTGCAAAAGTAAGTACTTTAGTCAAAAGATGCCATGTATATAGTTATTAAATTTTACCTAATGGAGACTTTCGGTTTGGGGAAGCATCGTTGGATTCAGACCAAGCGGGGGGAGATGAGTTCAATGGATAGGGTGAGCCAGTATACTTTAAAGTGGCGGAGGATTCGGGTGGAGGACTACTTGGGAAATCAATACTGCGCTTTTCTTCTTCCTTGTCACCCGCTGCTGCATTAGAAGCGGTATTTGATGCAGATGCAGAAGAGGCAGTAGGCTTGGCAGATGCACGATTGGGAGGAGCAGCAGCACTCGAATGTAAATATGGGCTTGTATGGCTTTCATATGGAGAAGAGAAATGATGATCGGAGCTATGAGTTTCCGAAGGGTAAATATTGTATGATTGCTGTTGATGATGATGTTGATTTGATGAAGTAGGAGTAGAATTGGTATTGCCATATCGACTGTTATTATTATGATGATGCTGGTTACGGTATTCGTAAGGGTTATTTAATAGATACATGTCACTTTCTTCATTGGAAAGAATAGGTGCAATGCTACCAGGAACAGGACTGCAACTTCCACTGTTTTGCAAGTTATTTTGTTGAGATCTTATAATCACTATTTAAAACAAGATGTATAAGTTTCTTATGACTTGTAAACAAACAAACAAAAAAAAAAAAAAAAAAAAAAAAAAAGACTTACTTTGATCCTGCTGTTGTTGGTTTGTAATACTAGGAAGTGATTGATATGGTTGCTTTTCCCATGATTGCATATTAAACGAACCAAAGTTATCATTTTTGTTATAATAAGCACCTCTGGTTGCATTATTATTAGCGGTAGATGATGGCAACATTATAGGTAAACCATTACTAGATGCAGGAGGAGGAGGCACAGATAAGAAAACCGATGGATCTTCAACAAATAAAGGATATAATATATCCTCAATTTTAAATTTGGAGGCTAAATCTTTGGCTCGGGAAAACGTAATCCTATATTTATAAATTAATAAAAATTTACACACACAGACACATTTAGTATACTTTACCAAACACCTTTAAGATGCATAGCACCGACTTTGACAACAACGCGGCCTTTTTCATTCTTGAGAATACCATCACGTTTACCTCGAGACATGCCAACGACGTTAAGCAATTTTGTGCCGTTAATCATATCGTTGTCTATAAAAGAAGAAGGATTTTTTAGGGGTGGGCTCACTATTTGTGTATTTATTTGTGTAAATAGAGGTCAACACATACCTTGTCGACGAGCAACACAAACACTCTTTGCATCGACTTGATAACAAAGCGTTCCCTCGTCTTCCCAGACGGTAGTGGTTAATTTAGGTCTAGGTATAGGAGTAGACATATGAGGCAATGTGTTATTGTTATTATTAGAACCGTAGCTATAGCTATTGTTACGAGATGGTGGAGGGAGTGGTGGAGGACTGGAGTTCCAAGAAAGATTGGGAGAGGAAGAAGCCCAATTTGTACTTGTGCTGTTGTTGTTATTAGAATTATTATTATGGTAAGTATCATTTGTATGGTTATTATTAGAAGTCGTGTCATGGTGATGGTGGTGATGATGATGATGACTATTATTATTCATCTCACCATGTGATGCGTAGTTGTTGTTGGAGGAGGACGTCGTATTATTCAGACCAGCCGAATGGTGATAGGGTGTGGAATTGGAGGTTGGAGATGATCTAGCGTCAGAAAATGCACTTGATCGATATTGTTGTTGCGGGTTTCCGTAATTAGAATATGAATTTTGTTCAGGATGACTGGGTGGCAAAACGTAAGGTAATTGTTGCGGGGTGTATAAATTGCTTTGGTAGATGCCTTCCATTGTGTAAGTGCTATGCTTGTGTGAGTATATGTATGTGTGTGTAGAACTACAAAAGAGTTAGTATGGTTTTCGGTAGAAGAATCAGGAAACTTACGCTTTCTCTTTTATTAAACAAAAAGAAGTAAAGAGGAAAAAAAAGAGAAAGCAAAAGAAAATAAAAGCTTTTTAATACCAGGGACACGATGAGAGGAGTTTTAGATCTGTGTTGTGGGTGGGTGGTGGGTGAATTGGGGGGAGGGGGGCTACCCCATCGTGAGTTGCGTATGTTTTATTAATGGGTGGCGGAATGTGTGCTTCAATGATTGATTGTCTGTCTATTTACTGTTTATGCTGCAAAGCAGTTGACTTTTACCTGCATATTATTTGTGTATATATTGAACCAACCAAACACTTTATCGGAGGGCGAACTCAAACGGGTTTTTTTTTCTTTCTTTCGTTCCTTAAAGTGAAAATTCAATAAGCCTACACCTAATTTGTCTTTATACAGATAAACTGAAATCCCCTCGTTTTACGCCCCTCCCCCTCCGAATGGTATATCCCCTTTTTCCACACGCTCCGTTCAACCCCTTATTGTTTCCTTGTATAGAAAAAAACTTCTTTATACATTTCCATACGAGATGCCGTGATGATTAAAATACAACCAACACCCTCACATGCAAATTCAATATTATTTTGGTTTCTTGCTTACTTTTTTGACATGTTTATGAAATAATGATACATCTAAACTTTTTTTGCATGAGTGTGTCTTGAGTCTTGATCTTGTGAACAAAATATAAAACAATTGAGTTTAAATCA
This sequence comes from Mucor saturninus, assembly GCA_016758985.1. Classification (NCBI taxonomy): domain Eukaryota; kingdom Fungi; phylum Mucoromycota; class Mucoromycetes; order Mucorales; family Mucoraceae; genus Mucor; species Mucor saturninus. The sequence continues at coordinate 90,707 of JAEPRD010000109.1, forward strand.
TTTGGACACTTTTATTTTTCCATCAAACCCTACAAAGAATTTTCATGATTGCAAGTGTGTGTATATATAAAAATATATATATATATATAAACATAAAAAAAGAGAATGCAATGCGAGGTCATGCACTACAAACATACATCTTTCTTTTTTTGTAGTCTTTACTTTTTACTTTTTGGTATACTTCTTAGACATTAACCTTTTTTTATTAATTAGAGAAATATGAGGCTATTTTAGAAACGCTAAATGAAATAATGAATCCGGATAAATATGTATTTAGTGATACGAATATAAACAATCGACGATAGGATCATCACGTAAAAAAAGAAAACATGGAACTGCATAATGATGCATACAAAAAAAAAAAAAAAAAAAAAAAAAAAAAACTAGCCTATATAATACATAATGATACTCTTTGTCTTATTTGGATCATTTGTTCCCGAAGCAACCCCGCATCACCTCTCAAAATAATAAAAGAACGACAACAGCCTTTTCATGAGCACATGACCCATGATGGGCTTGATTTTTTTGGGGGAGGAAAAAGTGGGTTGTTCTTCTTATACAGAGGGACTCAGAAAAAAATAATAATAATAAACATGATGATTTGGAATAGATAGAATGCTTCCAATTTCAACTCTATAAATAATGAATTTCAGAAACATGTATAAGAGAGTAAATTAAGTATACAAAAAGGACTTAGTTTAGATCATCCTATTCCGAACAAAAAGACCCTTCTCTAATACGCTTTTTGCCAAGCCCAACAATTATAGAAAATCTCCTCTTCTTATTTGTTTTGATAAACAGTAGCATGCGTACATATCATATTGACACATCATTTCACATCTGAAAAAGGTGATATTTTTTATTTTATTATTCAACACTCAGCATATCAATATTATCAAGTTCTGCCAACTCCTCCTTTGTCAATTCTCTGTTCTCATCGTCTTCTTCATCGCTCTCTTCAACAACGGGTTCAATGTCACCCATTTTAATATAAATGAATTTCATGATATCATCCAGCATGGTATTCAAGGTGAAATCAGCAATTTCAAGCTCTACCAATGGCAACTAGACTTAGTTTTCTATTTGGGACTATCTGCTTCTTTTTTTTTTTTGTATGTATACCTGATGAGATGCTGGTACAACCAAAGCGAAGATCTTGAACAGTTTCTCCTTTTTTAGCATTTGATACAACCCAATTTACACAATTCTATTCACAGAGAGAGAAAGAGGGGGGGAAAAGCTTCCCCTTCCCCTCCATTCAGTCAAACCAAAATGCAAGTACGTAAAATTAAAATGTCTACTTACATCAAACATAAATGCGCGTCTACCATCACCTTCGATTAAATCGCGTGCATGTACACTGTTCGTCATGGCAACGGCCTTTACGCGATCCTTGATAAAATCAACTGCCAGATTGAAAAGAATTAAAATTAGTCTAGTAACGTTACACGCGCATTATTCTGAAATCATACATTCGTTGTTTAATGCAAGCGTGAAACTATGACCACCCCATCCCATGGCCAAAACAGCCACCTTTTCAGCCTTTACATTTCTAAAAAGCCATGGGGTGGTTTATATGTAAGTTAAAAAATCGAATGGCATTTTTTTTTTTTTTTTTTTTTTTTTTTTTTTCAGGGAGTACCTTATGAAATTGTGAAAGACGTATTGACAATGATTTTCCGGGTTATCATTTTCTGTAGTTATCATAATAGAAACGCATTGCATTAGAAAAAAATATGGATTATATGCAAGTAAAATACTAATAATTTACCAGGAACAACTGTCATCTCGCTACAATGCACTTTAGGGGAGTCCTTTTTTAAATGGAAAAATAGCGTTAATGATGTGATTCTATATTGTTCTTTATATTGTTTATTACCCATGCTCTGTTATCATACCAGTAATTGCCGTTTGAATTAAGGATGATGACTTCATATCCCTTTTCACGAACTAAGTCCGTAATATGCATCATGGAACCAGTCTAAGGTAATGTTAGCAAGAAAATTTAAAGTTATGGGAATATGCCAATTTACCACAATGCTTTCGTCACACATGACTCTTCTACTCCATTGACCGATTCTAATAATAAAAAAAAGCATGAATTTTTTTTTGGGGGGGGAGAGGAGAATGAGATCGGAACACGCGCGCGCACGTACGCACGCCTTTCACACACATCATCTTACTACCTTGTATGGTTACCAGGAATAAAAACAATCACTTTACCCGTTGTCGTCATTGCATTAGGGCTAGATATATTACCGGTTATTATTCTTTCTCCTTTTAATAGATCATATGAAACTTACGTCATGTAGATATAAGAGTGGACATCTTTGGTGGGGTCAGCGCCAATAGGCACGATAACCTTTTGAAAGTTATAGGGAGCTGCTTGTAATTTCTCTTCGACAACATCACCAACCAGATCTACACATAGTTAGATACTCGTGTTCTTTTTTTTTCTGTTTTTCTCGCTAGTCTATACCAATGAACTTTTTGTAACGCTCTTCGTTATAAGGCCTGTCTTTAGGTAAGTAATCAAATTCATAGGGCTCATCTAGGATGATGGTCAATGATCAACTGTTTTGACATTTCAACAGTCTTTTTTTGTTTTTACCCCTGTGTATGCTTCTTATTTCACCATTGTCCTTGACAACATAGCCAAAGTCTCTAATGTTATCGGGAATAACAGGCTTCTCCTCTTTAACGATCTTTCTTCTGCGATACATTTTATAAAAACTATAAAAAATACATTTTCCACGTCAAAAAAAAAAAGTAGATAGGGTACACAAAAAGGTGTACGTAGACACATGCAGAAATAAACATGTCTTTTTTATTTTTATTTTTTATATCCCTTTCTTCTTTTTTCTCACTCTAATAAACAAAAACCAAGAGTTTATCTGTATATACCCTTTCTCTTTTGTTTACCCCTACTTCTTCAAATAAAATCCTGAAAAAAAATAAGAGAGATACGGCTAAAAGAAATGAATGGCTTATTATCTTCAGTAACACCTTCCGCAAGTGTTTCAACCAATTCCATCTTGACAACCGGTGGTCAAGCGCAACCATCACAAAATTTTTACATGCCCGAGAAAGATGAGATTTGGTCTGGTATATTGAAGGGTGTAGCTTCTTCAAAAATGGTACCCACCAAGAATGTTTTAATATTAGGTAGGTAAATAGCCATAAGAGAGAGCGAGAGCGGGAGAGGGGTGCCAAAAAAAACAGCGTTTTAAATTGCTTTAAAAGGTGAGCCTGGTGTAGGTAAATCAACTTTGGTCCATTATTTAAAAAACGATCCTGGACCACAGCAAACACCTAAGTTTGACGCTGAAGATGCCACACCGTTCAATGTCAGTGCCAGTAACAATTATACCCATTCCACACAACAATTCAATGAAGAAAAAAATGACTTGGCTTTAGGTTACACCTTTGTCGACGTCAAAGATGAAGAGAATGAAGGTAAGTGTGCGACCATGGGAAAAGTTGCACACACACACACACTGACGCCTATTTTTTTTTCCTTTTGTAGCTATTGCTAGACTGGGATTATACAAACTTGGTTTGTCTTCACCCGAGTTTTTACCTTTATTAAAGTTTGCCATCCGATCCGAATCCATATCCAACTCTTGTGTTTTAATTTTGATTGATTGGACGCGTCCCTGGAAATTTCTGGAAACGTTAGAGCGTTGGATTCATGTGTTGCACCATTTAATCAACGAGATTTGTAAAGAAGGAATGGCAGCAGAAACCACCTGGACAAAAGGAAAAGCTGTGGTGGATGAACTCAGAGAAAAGTGTAAGTCTCTCTTCATTTATACATATATGATGATGATTTTAACCAATTTTTTCATTTTATTTTTTATAGTGGAGCTTTATTTACAAACTTATACTGAACCAGCCAACAACAAAGGTTTACCGCTAACCGCTTCCACTTCTTCCAGCTCTATACCACCCAACACTACCCCCGCAGCAAGCACCACTACCACAAATTCTTTTGTTTCAACTCCTACTGTAAATACCTCTTCCTCTTTGGCTGCCGACCAAGTCGTCTTACCTCTCTCTCGAGGCTGCTTGACCAACAATCTTGGAATACCTATTACTATAGTCTGTTGCAAGGTAAAAATATGCAAAACATCCAAGCATGACATGTAACCCTTTATTTTTCCTAACGCTCATTTTATATATATATGATTATGCAGAGTGATGCATTAAATACCCTAGAACAAACGCATGACTTTAAAGATGATCAATTTGATTTTATTCAACAAACGCTTCGATGCATTTGTATGAAGTGTAACGTATTCCTAAAAAAAAAAAAAAAAAAAAAAAAAAAAAAAAAAAAAAAGGCCTGCTAACATTTTTTGTAATAGATGGCGCAGCATTATTTTATACCTCAACTCTTCACCCCCATACATACCATCATCTTCGTGAATATATCTTACATCGTGTGTTAACCACACCTACCAAATCATACCCGTTTCATATCAAAGCCCAGGTCATTGAACGTGATACTGTCTTTGTCCCCTCTGGCTGGGATTCATGGGGAAAAATTAAGGTTTTGCGAGAAGGATTTGACTGTGAAAGTGTCAGCGATGGTTGGGATGCCGATATGGATGCCTTAGGGGATAGACAGTCCCCAGGTACTTCAGGCGCAAGAGGAGCCTATGAAGAATCTATACCCAATGGCGACTCTGAAGTCCAGGTAAATAATAATAAATTGTGTGTGTGTGTGTGTGTGTGTGTGTATAGGGTGACTTACCAATATATATATACATACATATAGCCTCAGCATATCCCTATCACCACCATCTGTGAAGACGAACAATCCTTCTTTGAACGCCATTTTGAAACACTTCAAAAGGCGCATGAAACCTCAGGACGTCCAAGCACGGGAACTGAGCAACCTGTCAAACCGGGTACGACAGATCCTAGTCGACTGTCTTCCAATGCTCTTGACATGATGCGTATCAGCATAGCCAAAAATAATGAACGACAAGTTGGACGCAGTAAAAGAGTAAGTTTTGTGTGTGTGTGTGTGTGTGTGAGAGAGAGGTGTTTATTGATGCTAATGTATAAAAAATAGGTCCCTTCACCTGATAAAAATCGTAGTGTGAATTCGACATCCAGTAATGTTCCTGCAAATGCAGGCTCTACGACGCCATCGTTTCCCCCAGGATTTATCAACAATATGCCTCCTGGACAAACAGGGCCCTCCAATGAGATCATCGCTGATTTCTTTAATAAACTTTTGTACAAGAATTCTTCAGGCAATGCTTCTCCTACAGGTAGTGCTTCCCCTGGGGCGTCATTTATGAATGGTCTTGGTCGTCAACCCAATGGACGTAGTGAGGATCCTACACCTTCTTATCGGAGACCGGCTGTTCCTAGGAAAGAGGTCGCTAGAGAGACAGATCGGATAAAATAAATATATATCCTAAAAAAAAAAAAAAAAAAAAAAAAAAAAAAAAAAAAAAAAAAAAAATTAAATAAAAAGTGTGACAGTGCAATGAGGATGTATATAAAGGCTGCCAAGCGCAATGCATGATGACAGCTGGGGAAATCGGGAATAAGTCCAAAAAAAGAGTGTGCAAGGATAATATACATGCAAGCTATGATGTAAATAAATGGATAAATAATGACTCTTCTGAATTACATCAAGTTTGTTTATGTGTGCGTGCGTAAAAATTCTTGGTTGCCTAATTTGTGAGGCGATTTTGTGAAACACCGCGTATAACATGTAGTTGTAGCAACGGGCACTTCATAGTTTTTCAGCTTCTTGCTGCAACGAGTTGTTATGGCGGACAGCGTCAAATCGTTTTGATCTCTGTTTAATGCAACAACAACGCCTCTTTGCTTTTTACTTTTTCTTTACACAATTTATACGCTCAACTATCAAGCGATCCTTTGTTAATTTTTTAAAAACATTTTTTTTTCCCCAATTTTTTGTTTTTATCAACTACAGGAAAGGGGATAAATGTATAACCACTATCAAAGATTTAACTGAAGGTAATGATGATTGACCCTGTTGTTGTTCAGTCTTCTCTTAAATTTTCATCGCACTTTTGTTCGAGTTATATTACTCAAAGCGGCCCAGTAATTACCACTGTCGAGCTTTTCATGGTATGTACGTTTTTGTCAACTTGTTGCTGGGAAAATTCGAAATCGGATAAAAGATTCCACAAGTATCGGTTTTGTGTAAGTTCGTCGACACATGTAATGATATCACCCAAAATATTGTCAACTGTTTCGATACGCCCGCCAATAGGGTGGTCTTGCTGTGAAGGGCTGCTTTTGACTTTTAACATTCTGATTTTGATTGGGCACATTCATTTCTTGGTACCGTGCTTACTGCCTTCGGTGTCATGAATATGGTCCCCAAGTATTTTATTTTCATTTTTTACTCAAATAAATTATTCTCTTCCAAGGAGGAATTGACTTGATGAGAAAACTGTTCTTATCTCACCAAAACGTTACTAACATCACTGTATCAGCAGTTATCGATCTGATCATAAATATACGTATTTTCATGTCGTTAATTATATTCATGTATGTAGGAAAGCGGTAAAAAGATCAATACGTTGTCGCTCCAGATGAATAGGTTGACTCCACTCGTTCAGATATCGTATACCGGTCTGTCAACTGTTCAAATGACCTTCCCTGAATCATCATCGAGATTCAAAATAAGCCCGACATAAGCTTAATTGATTACTCTCGAAAACATAAAACGTTCCCACTGCCTATTGTTGTGAAAATTGTTATCAAATCCACTACGCGAGATTTACTTAAAATAGAAATACATGGTTCTCCCGTTTCTTTCGCAGAGGGCTATCAAGTATTGGCTTGGATAGTTCATGTATATTTTTCGACGCAGAGGTTGTTACGCATTTTCTCACTGAAACGCCCTTAAATTCTTTACTTGCATTTGTGCACTGTCAATTAGAATAAGAGGCATTACTCGTGAACTTGGCACAGTGTAACGATCCAACTGTAGTTTCTCTGCATACCCAGATTTAAAAATATAGTTGGTGATCAGGTGGATGTGCTTGGTACCAAGTTTGATTAAATTTTGGGTGTATGATACAGCGTGATCATTGAGTCGTAAGATAATGCGCCTGCCTTTATACTGGAATTTACTGCAGAATTCTCTATAATCAACACTTTATCTTGCTAGTGCCAGCAAAAAAAGTATGAGTCGAAACGCGAACATGGTAGTCATATCAATGTCAATGAAAATTCCATCCATTTATTAATTAAAAAATGTATGTGTCCTATCAAAAGTACGATGTTACAAAACAAAGGCCGCTTTTCGTAATCAAGATCAGTCTGTTGACGTCTGCATCGAAACAGCTCAAAACATTTGGATAGTTTGATTACGTGTGTTGATAATGTTGCGCAAAAGCGACATCTGGAGGACCCCACATCTGATTTCAAATTTGCGGAACAATAAGCTGACGTTAACGGATACCTTCCATAGAAAGCCCAATTATAGCTTTGGAGAAAATTGGACCGCTTTGAGAAGTACATTTCGTACAAAGACGCGCATAGCGCATATCATCGTGCGATGTAGAAACAGAATCAGACTGAACTAACTGAATAGGCTAACCAATAACAGGGTCCATTCTTGTCAACTTTAGTCAAATCTTTGATATTAGCTATTATACATATAAATCCCCTTTTCCGTAGTTAATAAAAACAAAAAACTGGGGGGAGAAATTGCGCAAAGAAAACGTAAAAAGCAAAGAGGCGTCGTCGTTGCATTAAAAAGAAACCACTTAAACAATTTGACGTCATTTACTATAACACAGCTATAACAACTCGTTATAGTTTTATAGAAACTATGAACTAGGCAATCAAAAATGTCCGTTGCTACAACAAAATCATAACGTAATCAATATTTGGTGGTGTAATCATTGTAATTCTAATAATTTCATTTTTTACATCAGATTCTTGCATATCAGTATCTTTTAGCTCTTTCCCAACTATTACGTTTTATAATTTTGATACATTTATGCAAGTCTACCAAACGTAGCAGTCTGAATAAAGGGTCAACGGTATAGCGCCACTGCTCTATTTCCCGACTTGTCTACCATTCATGCTCTAATGTTCTTCGCGAGAGAAATTTCATTTGAAAATTTCAGGGAATAAAAAAGTGAAAAAGCTAGTCAGCTCAATAATAAAAGTTGGTCGGATAAATTAGCTTCAAAAATTAGGCGGAAGCACAGTATATATTAAAGAGGGGATATGTATAATTTTCTTCTTCTTCTGTACATAACTAATTCAAACTGGAACCAACAATCAGTAAAAAAATAGTAGATACAATCATTTTGTAGCTTAAAATACTTACGTTCCTTTGCAAAATTTGCTCCCACAATGACAGGGTATTTTATCTGTTTCCATAGGAAATTTATAATCATATGTGATTTCTTCTCCTGGTTCAATATCACGATTTGCATAAATGACAATTTTTTTTTGTTTATTCACCGTAATAATTTTAGCACTACAATTAGGCTAAAACAAAAAAGATGATTTTCTTTAGTTTCTGATTTTTATCTTGGATTTGTTTCCTACAAAAATTACCGAGCAGCAATGATTTATGAACCTGGCAATGCTTCCTTTTTTAGTGGCATCAATCACAGTATCCTCATCCACACGAAACAAATAACTACTGCCAATTCCACAACGTTCATATCTTTTCTCTCGTTCCTCTGCCACTTGTTGACGTATCACTTCACCCACATATTCAATCACCAACTCACCAGCAGCTATTGTCTCCTCAGCATAAAGCCCCCAGTCATGAATAGGCGACTTGGAGAACCTTAGCTGCTTCTTTTGTGTTTTTAATTGATTGAATTTCGAAATATCGGAATCCATCATGGCCTTATTTTGCATCACCATATTGACAAGAAGTCGTCGTTTATGGATGCGATTGTACCTTGATCTTGTACGATGTATAACCTCTGGTTCGTACAAGGCTTTATTTTTGGGTAAATAAGTCGTCTTGACAGAGTGAGGGATGGGGTAGTATCCTCTTGTTCTTGCTGATTGCGACATGGTCTTTTCCTCTAATAACGATACTATGGAAAGTGAATATGAATCAGAAACAAAGATCTTTTTTTTTCTTGTTTGTGGGTGAAATTCACTTACCTGCATTGTTTGTATTGGGATCGACCTTTTCAATCAATGCAACGCGCAGATACTCCAAGTCCTCCACATCTTTTGTTTGAATAAATGGGTCCCATTCTTTACTTAAGTCAACAGGAGATTCAGGTTGGTTCCATAACACCTCTTCAGGATCAGGATCATCGATATTTTGCAACATGCTTTTAAAGGCATCTGTTTTAAATTCGAGTGGTAAAGGCAGATCTTTTCGTTGATAATGACGATGAGAAGTCAATAACTCTTCTTCCGATTCTCCATCTACATCGATACACGGTGAAGTGGGTCTTTGTGCGCTTTTTTGCTTGCTAACCCTTCTCTTTATGCTTACCACGTGATCTAAAGGTGTACTCTTTTGCTTTTTCATGGGCGATTTCCCCAAAGGTAATAGTGGTGGTGGTGAAGGTAACGATACAACCTCGTCGGAAATGGACTTTCTTTTGATAAAACGAGGTAGCTTGTAAATGGATGGGTCCTGTGTGTCCAAAGCATGAGCAACAATGTCCGATTCCAGTACTGAAGCAGCGGTTGTAGTAGTGGATTCTATCTTGGGCTTATCTATAGCCATAGCAAGTGATGGTGGGCTGAGAAAATCATAGATACAGGGACCAGCAATACGTGTTTTGATATCTTTGAGAAAAATATCCGCTAGTTCTTCAAATAGTATCTGCTTTGCTATTGTATTGAAGTCTCCCAGCAAGGATGGCTTTGAAACAGAATGAATTATATCGAGATTTGAACGTGTGTCAGAGGAAATGTCCATAACAATGGGATGTCCCATTACAGATACACGTGTGTCCTGAATAAATCGTTGTGCCTGTAAAGCGGATGTTCTGGAATCAAATATGATAAACCAATCATATGCATCGTGATAAATATCTACTGAACCATAAGGGTAAAACAAACGCTCTAACTCTTCAATCATGCCACGAACAAATGGTAATGAGTCTCTCGAAATAATGGCTTTGATGTAAGATGTTCCATCTATAGACTATTTACCATTGTGTTGAGTAAGATATATATATAGAAAACAGATTGACCTTTGTTTTTGTTTTGTTTACCAGGCTTATTTTGTCTCGGTTTATAGGTCTTGATCTGTAATCCTGATAGCTGCTATGTCTTCTTTGATTTAAATCTGGTCGACTCCACCTTGAAGGTCTTTTTCGAACCCCGTCAAAACCAGTATCGTCTGGTGTATAGGGCGATTGCTGTTCACTACTAACCGAATATTTTCGAAGAGGAGGAGATGAGTCATACTCATCTGAAGAAGCGACTTCACCTTCCTCTTCAACATTGTCGGGAGTTTTTTCAACCGGAGATAAAGCAGCATTTAGTTTTTCGCCTAATAATGTGTCAAGTTACACAAACAGTTGCATTAAATACATGTCCTGTTTTTTTGGAAGGGTTGTTTTTTTACCGGTCCAGTCAAACTCTATCCTGATGGAATCAGAAATCATTAAACGTCTACCGTTTCCATTTTTAATGGCTAGTTCAGCTGATGGAAGATCATGAAAAATAACCTTGGCTAAACCTATGGGACCTCCTGTCGCAGGATCTTTGATGATATCTACTCGGCTAACTTTTCCATAGACGGAAAGAGCGGTAATTATTTGTGATTCAGTGCTTAGTGAAGATATGTTGGAGACCAGCACAGCCACGCCTTCTTGCTAGTAACAATAAACGACAATAAGAAAAAAGTGTGTGAAATTAAGCAGCATGAACATGTGTGTATGTACAGATAGATAAAGTTCGAGGATATAAACTTACAGGAAAGGAGACAGGGTGAAAAAGAGTGTTATAAAGACGACCCTTTGTATTCTGCAAGTTACGTGGATCTTTTGCCCCTCCAGGAACTACTTCTTCATACTGTAAAATCAAGTGGCTGCTTTGTTTGGGCTGCTTTGTGTCAAGTTCCGGATCATAAACGACTTTATAATTACGATTCAATGAACTTGTAATCCCAAATAAAGATAAATAATGACATACTTTACGCAAGGAATCAACTTGTTTTTTTTAAAAAAATGTTACCTCATTTTGGATTAACAAAATACAGGTTTGCTGTTTGTTTCCTTTCCTCAATATAATGTGACAATTCGAAATCTATGAAATTGAGGTTGCTGATAATGTTCAAATGAGAAAAGAAAAACCTTGAAGGGATATTTTTACATTTTTTTATTTTTTATCTATGGCCATATTCGGAGCGTCAAATTCTAATTTCATTGGCCCTGCTTTTGAAGACTACCCAATAGTTTGTACGACTTAGTGTTTCTTCCGATCACTAAATATAAATCTGATTGACTAATTCCAACGACAAGATATGCGCAAAATGCGTACGTACATAAAATCCCGTATAGTATGTTGAATTATACTAAGAGATTCTTGCTACACTTCATTACCAAGTGCTCTAAGAATGTGCAATGTGAAATCGGGTGATACAAATGCTTTAGATTTTTACATGAGCGATCGCATTTTTACCTATCATCGAGAATAAGCTCATTATCATAAATGAAAATAAATTTAAGTTATCCTATGATAAACTAGACAAGTGCATTCAATGTAAAAAATAGAACAAACTGTCACAAGATGGTCCCAAACCAAATCCGTTAACTAAATGACAAGTCTAAATACAGAGATGTTACCAAACTGTATCTTCTCCCTTTTTCTCTCATAACCTAATACACCAAGTATAATCCTTCGACAGACCCTATAAAAATACCAGCCCCTCACGGTGAGGGGAACCGAGAGCATGGCTTAAGTGAGATGATTGTACATTATCTGATATAACAAAGGCTGGCACTCTTTTTTGTTTACCAGGAAAAAGACAGCAATATACGGGAGATAGGTTTAGCGGCACATTTAAATTGAAAACACAAGTCTGGATGTTCATTTTATCCACTACGCTAGGAGATATACCTGATGGAGTCCTACAATTTTTTTGGGTTAATGATAATTATATTCATCTGTCAATAATTAATTGATACAAAATACAGACATGTTGACTCGTACTTTGTTTTTATTTATTTTTCAAGAAGAAAATAGAATCGTTCATTTGAGCGTCAAGGCAAACTCTCGCGGGAAGACACTTTTATTAAGATAGATTATTATTAAAAAAGCTTTAGAGTATATAGATTCATGCTTTTGTGCCATCAAAAATGGTAAATCATAGAATACAACTAAGCATCTGGACACAACATCGTTTATATTGGTATCATCATCTTCGATATCTGAAACGTATCTTTTGAGGCAATAGTTATCATAAATCTTGCTCATCTGCTTCAGCTCATCAGTGATAGTGTTCAGAGTACCCAGTTCTTTGATTTGCATAGGTACATGGGGTGATATGACCTCATTCATGATAGTCATGTCATTACAGATTGAACTTACGACATAAAACAAACAGTGGGAGCCTTTTTGATATTTGAAGGTTAGAGCTTCTACATAGACATACTATGATAAGTTTTTTACCAACTGCTTGTAATGAGCAAGCAATCTTGTTATCCTTTCTCGACATGGTGTTAGGAGAAAACATGGCCAATCTTATCAGATCTGTAAACAAACAGTCTACATCATGTTGGGAATCTGCGGGCTTGACTCCACAGTATCCTAGTGTCGTACCAGACAACTTCATATCGTAGTGCTTTATTACTACATCTGAGCGGAGGCTGTTCGTATTTTCATCCTTGCGGTTCAACCTAAATAAAGTTAAGGTCAAATAGCTTTCCTTACTAGAGCCTTGATGATCCTTACCAGTTTAAGTAAATATCGAGAACTTTTTCATCGTCTTCTGGGACTGTAGCAAAAAAAAACAATTTTTTAATTGTTGAATCTGATTTATGAAATCTAACTTTTTAGAGAGACTATCGGCTTCAAGACGAAGGAAGTTTTAGGCAAAAACAGGTCTATATAACTCTGCCAATTATTTTTTTAAACGCGACCTTTTTGTCTCTTTCTTCACTCCCTGTTATTGAATATATGAGTAATTCCAATTAGTATATCTCAACCTTCTTTTACTCACTCTCATGATCTCAGTCAATCTTGTATGAGTATTATCGTTTAATTTTTCTTCTGACTTGTAGGCTTGAGACCCAGTATCATCATTGATGAAGCCAATTATAGTGGCTCTTGATTTTTTCCTGTCTTTGTATTCATCACATGCTAAAAAGAAAGGGCTAGTTAGTGTATCAACAAAAAACCATATTAGGAGAAGAGATTCCGTTACCTTCAAAAAGTCGTGACATATTGAGAAATAATGCGTGATAGACTAGTGAAAAAGATTGCAACGGAAATGTCTAGACCACCAGGTTACCAATTCATGCGCCACCTAAGGATTCTCCTACGTTCTTTTCTAGTCATGAGCATTGTCAGAATTGGATCTAGTTTAAATCAAATTTGCAGCTTTGTATCATATTTTCCGAAGAATTGATGATGGCTTTAAATTTGTAAGAGGAGATATTGTGAGTAAGTTTTGTGTATAATGAAATATGTGTGGTATCCTGTGTTAGGGCTTGGTAGATTTTTTTTTTTTTTTTTTTTTGAGATTAAGCTTGCTGTATCTTGTGTTGGACTGGATAATCTTGTGAATAAGAGAATCAGTATGAAGAGAAGCGGAGCGAATCATATATATTGAGTTCAGGGTATACCAACGTTTGACCATGCTCGGAAGGTCAGGTGTCTTAAGAGCAGCCAAATTTTCTTAGGGACAGTCAGGGTGCGCGTAGTCGTAATGTTGGATTATGATACTTTAAAAGACACCAAGAGGCCAATAGAACTTATCATCTTGAACTAAATACAATTTATTGCAACCAGCATATATTAAACCAGTATGTGTGGGTGTGTGTGTTATGGCTTACTTAAGGCTTCTCATTTGGTCTTAACCTTAATAATTCTGCGCAAGATCAAGATCAAACGAGCTTAAACGCGAAAAAGTGAAGATGGAATTGTTAAAACAAGTATAAATCATTCAATATTTATTTATTCGTAAGTATCACATTGTTCTCGATTATAAATTCTTGTATCCAGGTCTAAAAGACAGCCAAATCACAGATCTTACGTTGTGACTATGTGCACTTTGGCTCTATCCGTAAGAAATGCGATAACAAAATCCCTAGATAATATCTTGTTATTAATTTTTGTTGATTTAAACAAATGCATCCAGGTTCTTTATTATGTATATTTTAAATAACTCTTCTTTCTTCTTTCTTATTTTGAATTACAAATTCGGCTTTTTATTTCAGAGATGATTGACATAACGTTTTTTAAAAAAAATACAAATTAAATTAAATAAAAAAAATTAATAAGCCAAGAAAGCCCATGATTATTTTTTGAAAGTAAAAGAATTACGTCCTCCCTTTTTTTAGATTTTTATGATCAAATACCCCTAAAAAATCATACTCTACTGAATTTAACAGTGTAGTGATTGCATTTAGAACAAGGAAGAGATTCTAGAATCCACCTCCAATAAACAGAATAAACTTTCCCACAAATAATCATATGACACAATAATCATAAGATTCGTAAACAAAAAATAATATAAAAAATTGTAGCAGGCATGGCGGACGTTCCTTAGTTTTTTTTCTTTTTCTTTTTTTTATCCATTTTCTAAACCCTGTTTACAACAAACAGTCCTCTAAATCCACAGAAAATAGCAATTCAACAACAATTTTGTGATAATATCTTCATTTCTTTCCGCATATTATACCCTTTTAGCGTATCCCAATTTATGCAGATACTGAAAGCTTCATAAAACTAAAAAAGCAACAATTATATGAAAAGCTACAGCAGCAAGAAAAAGAAGCGACATCAGTACACTATAAATTCAAGGCCAATCCAAAGAAAAAAAGATAATATATATGAAGTATATATAAATAATGAAACAGAAAAGCTTAAGTCTTTAAAAGGTATTAACGGAAGGGTACTTTAGAAGAACAATGCAACAAAAGCGCAGCAAAAAGGGCATAAAATTCAAACTTATAACAGCAGCTATATCCTGTAAATTTTGTGGTGAAAGCGGGCATTCATCTACGAGAAGCTAGCAATACAGCCGTCATAATTTTATTATACAAGAAACAATTGAAAACAAGATTGTCCTTTATAATCATCAGAGACACAGTATATATACCACTCCGATCATTTTCCCCCACATCTCATGATGCGTTCAACAACATTCTTGAAAAAATCAAGAGTTTGTCTACGTTTCTTAGAAATGTAATGTACAGGACACAACTATTTGTAAACTATTATATTCTCAAATATCTAGCTGACTTGTCGAACGAGTTTCTCCAACAAAACTTTTGGTACTCTTTATGTCAACTTATAAATAAAAATACATCAATTGCTAGCTTTAAACAAAAGTATATTTCGCAGATTCTTCATCTTGAAGAAATATGGACCGAACTCAACGGTCTTGAAAGTGTAACTGTTTGGGGTGGAGATAAAATATAAATTAGGGTAACAAAGAAAATACTGTTAGAACTTTGTATGTCTGTTATTTCGAGAAAATTTAGATTGGAGAATTCTGTGGTATTTGAAAAAATTATTACAATAAAAAAGTAATGAGATAAAAGTATATCTTTATTAGAGGTAAAATTAGACTAAAAGAACTCTGCTGCTATGAAATAATTCATCCTTTTTATATTGCCAACATCTCCTGGATTTATGATGAGTCAACCTTTCTGGTCTTAGAATAAATCTATATTTTAGTCTTCCATCTTGTGTTATCTGAACTCTACTCGTTAGAATTGATTAAAGGTAACGTTGTCCCAGATGTGTGATACGGGAACACGAGTATTCTGACAAATACTTAGTGCAGTGGCACACTTCTTTGTAAGATCGTGTAACGGATACTGTTAAAAGATACATACTTGTTTGTCAAGTGTAATTGGCAGTAGAACATAATAGTTATAGTTGATCAGTTATGCATTAATTTTCTAATGCATAAAATACGATCCCAAATATAGAATGTCTTATCAAGATTTTGTATATTTGGTTGTAGAAGATAGGTATCCATTAATTCATACACTATTTCTTTATACTCTTTATCAGCAGTATAATTATATCAATATATAAGTAAATGAACCATTTATAATAATAGCTGTTCTATTCTCTCTATGGGTAGCTAAGCCATTGAGGGAACTATTAATATTAAGTTTCTCTTTCTTATAATTCTTGATTTGATCTGAGAAGATTCTCTTCTCGATCGGTGATATCGTAACTCAGTGGTATATCGTTCTGTATCCAACTGTCATTCGTATATCATATTTGTGCCAATCATGTAATCTTTAATATAGAAGTATTTACTCGTGGTAGGAGAAGTTGTATAGCAGTATACATGTATATGCTGGTATGCAACATTGAAGGTTGTTTTTTATTTCATAATTTATTTATTTAAACGATTTGCTTATTTATTCTTAAGTGAATCGTACCCAAATACGACAGACACATCAATTTACAGTTAACCACAATTATCCAAGGTAAAATCCTCAGATTCAAGATTTTAACTCTCTTATTTATAATAAAAAAGATGCACCCAATATGATTTCATGTTGCCATGTTTAAAAAAGCTGCCCATAATATACCCAATATTGACAATCAACTCTTTCCTGCTCCTTTTTTTCACCTGACAAGCTGTTTTGAATTGAATTTATTGTATAGTAAAACATCATTCCCGTACGTCCTTTCAAGCCAAAAAGTTGCTCAAAATTATTGAAAATATCATATTAAATTATTAAATTATAATTTTAAGACTTTTTTCAAAACACCTAAAATTGGCCAAAACACAAAGGGTATACCTCGAGGAAAATCACAAATTTAACAAATCAACCTTTTGAATACCCTTCCTGTAGATATAATGAAAAGTGTTTCTATGTAACTATAGCCCAAATTTAATGCTCTTTACACTAGTTGTGTTTTTAAAGCAGTTTTGTTAGTAAAAAAATTATATTTCGCGCATAATTAAAACACAAGTTTTTATTAGACAAAGTTTTTTTTTACACATTGAATCTTTTTTAAAAATAGTTCAAAAGATGCGCCTACGTTTTGTACGCATTTCGGCTATATGGTTGTCTTAGTAAAAGTTTAATATCCAGGGACTTTCATTAGACAAGAAGATTATCAAATGTCATTTTTGATCAAATCCTTTCGAGAAAACCTGTTCTGCTTTCGCGAA